>MU228138.1:5409137-5423048 GCA_018584345.1 Thuja plicata
ATTGTATCATGATTTAATTTGTAAATGTATATGGTTGATTTTGGAAATGTAGTGCTTAAATGTATTTCTTATTTACTTGTGATTTTTGCCCAAGTGGATATGACATGGCCTAGCGATGTGTAAATGTTGTGTGTGTCATTTGACACTTGTGATTTGTACATAAGGCCATGACATGTCACCTTGGGAATGGTTGTCCACCTACCTAGGAAAGTACATTTGTGAATCCCCATATGCATACCTTGGTTTGGGAGATGGGGGTGTGGTCATCTCATTGGAATTTCGAAAATACACTTATTGTGGACTTTTGGAGTGGTTAGAAAGTGTCTAGGGGTGTGTTGGGGTCATTTTTAGGTAGCCCACTTGTTATACCAATAGATAAGGGCCATTTTAACCCTAGGATAGCCCCTGGTTGACCATGTGACCCTTCCAAATAGTTTGTTTCCCAAGTTAGACGAAAATCAACTCTTGTGAGGTTTGACCTTGGATAGACCACCCTTCCATCTTTGTGCAAAGACATTATTCACCTTTTAGGAGTTCCCCTTTTTGGATCCATTTTTAGAAAGGTGTAATATTTTAGGGAAGAGGGACCAATTAAAGGACTTTCCTTCTCCTCATGAGTTTTCTAGTGGCTTTTTAGTGGGAACTCTCCATGTTGGAGAGTTTGAACACCCACTCTCTAACTTAGAGACATAGCTAGAGTTGGTGATCTTGGAAGGAGGAATTAGGCTAAAAAGGAGCTCTTTTACAGCTATCTTTCCTTAAGCTTGGATTATAGGTTGGTGGACTTGTTGCAACTCTTTTCTTGTAGTGTAATCTTGTTATTGCAAAAGATGGATGTTGTATGTGCCTTGTGAATTTATTGGAGCTATGAGCTTGCAGTAAATGTTATGTTGTTGTTGTTGCTAAGTATTTGTTTTTCTTTCTTTGTAAATGTTGTTAATGGGAGTCTCAAGGCTCACTCACCCTTGGGAGGGAAGAGTAGCCTTGGGGGTGAAGGATTTTTTATAGCCCTTGGTGTAGAGTCTCTCCTCAAGGAGGAGAGGGAAAAATCATGGAGTATGGGCTCCATGAAGCCTCCCTTGTTGTTTATTTCTTTTGGTGGTCATAAGGGCATAATGATGAACTTGGTTTTGAATTTGGAAATAAATGTGCTATGAAATCCATGTGAGGGCTTGGATTATAGATTTTGGGTATGGCCTTCTCCCTTGGGTACTTGGTCCACTTCACCCCTTATAGGGTTATTGAGAAACCCATTGTGCAAAGTGTTGGTGGGAGTTTTGTAAAGGATTCTTGCTTGTTTCTTTTTTTCATGTTTGTATCCCTCCTTTGTTTGATTCCCCAAGCTTGGGGGTTGCATCATAAGAGGCCTTGGTTGGGTGGTGATCAGCCCACGGTCCCATGATTTTCCCCTTGTTTTGTTTTTTTTGCAGATTTTTGGAGTAGAGCTACAAGAAGTGTCATGGCTGCTTGTTGGAGAAAGTGGATTTCCTTGTTGTTCTTTTTGTACATTTTAATATGTGAATGTAAAACCCTTTGAGGGATTAAAAGAAGATTGTGTATTAGTAAACATGGTGATATTGAAGATATTATGTTGAATAAAGTTTGCTATTGTCAAAAAATGAGTGTTATGTAGACAAGTAGAAGATTTTCCTTCCTAAGTGGTGATGATATTGTAAGGATGCAAAGCTGGAATAAATTAATTAATCAAGGGAAAGCACCATTGAGTTATATTTTAGATTTAATATGTTGCAAATATTTAAAGAAAGAAAAGATATATTTTTGTTTTAATGAAGATGCATCTATTCTAAAAATATACTAATTGCTATAGTGGCTAGTTTTCCTACAAATCAGAAATTTGTAAAGTTATATCTTCTTATGTTACTCATGCATATAGTTATCCATAAAATGATGTACCCAAGTGATATAAAACAAATTATAGTAGGTTAAAATATGTTATTTTATTCTTTTACTTTCCTAGACATAAAGAAAAAGAATTTTAGATTAATGCTATTTTGTAACTATGTAAGCAAGTTGCTTATGTATTTATATATGCTCACCATATTAGTATAGTTGAAAATGGTATTATGTTTCAAAAAAAAATAAAAAATTATTTGTTGTAGTTTATTGACTTTAAAAAAAATAGAGATATATATACATATATATATATATATATAATATATTATATATATCTATATATATAATAAAATAAACTTTAAAATTAAAAAAAAGTATATTAAATATTAAAAAAAATATTTAAATAAAATTAAAAAAAAAGGCAAGGCCAAAGCCCACCCCACCCTGGGGTCTCTCCAACGAAAGCCGCGTGGGGAGGCAAAGCCCCTCGACCGGCCGTGGAGGGCATGGCCGCCACAGTCTGGCACAGCAACGATAGAGCTGCCGACTATGTCGGCAATAGGGTTCGGCCGCCCAGCAAAAGGGACAAGCCCCACCTTCCATACCATTCTACCACCCCTTGCTCTAACCAGACTTGCTGCCAGACAAGAATCAGATAGGGGTAAAACCTAATCCGCCGTGTCCTCTCCAATGTGAGACCCTGCATAAACATTTTGACAGGAAGAAATATATATATATATATATATATATATATATATGTATATATATCTGAATATATATAGTATATAAAAGAGTCTTCATCCATCCACCATGAATTTGCAGGCCTGCAAGTAAAAGAGGAAAAAAAAGAAGAGAGAATAAAGAAGAGAAAAAAAATAGTGTTTTAGATTACCTCCTATTTGAACCCTAACCCTAATTTTGAATTAGGGTTAGGGATTTCAAAATGAAAGGGAAAAGAAAGAGGAACCCTTGTTCTTTAAGTAATTGTTTTTTTCCCTTGACTTAAAGCATCTTTTAATTGGAAAGTTTTCATCTTATTAATTTTGTTTTATTATTAGGGTATTTTAATTAAGTTCTTGAAAGTTTAATTTTTATAGTTTAATAGGTTGATTTGGGAGAATATTTAGAGGATGAATATATTATAAAGTGTGAAATCACATGGAGGTAATTAAAATTATTATTAAATCACTTTTTAAACATTAAGAAATTAACTATTAGAAAAAAAATTAGTGGGTCTTCCCTAAGATAAGTGATAATAATTAATTACCAGAATGGTATAGAGGCACTCAAACAAACAAATTAATATATGTTATTATTTTCCTTTGAGCTTGAATTTAAAAATGAGATTTGTTGTAAATCAAGAATTCAGTAAATTTAAAATTTTATTTTGAACTATTGTAATTGTAAAGTTCGACACTAAATTCTTCTAGTCTTTTAACTAGATTTTCTAGCCTTGGAATTTAAATTATAAGTTATTATATGAAATTCATTTTAACATAGTCATTTAATTAAATAGTCAAGATAATATATTTATTTAATAATTAAGCCAATAATGATATTTTTATGGGATCATTATATGTGGCTAGTATAATGGCCTCGTAAAAATAGTATTATTGTGGGAACGCTTGTAAGGTTAAATTTTAGTGTTATAAATTATAATTAAAGACGAAAGTATTAGCTTGTCTAGTCAATAGGAAATTATTTCCATTGGGTAGATTAATCCCTGGGAGACGCCAGGGTACAACTTTACGATAGTTTATGCTGCCCATCTAGAAAATTCATTTATACTAAAACTATATTTTATTTTTCCAATTTAGGGTTGAAGGATGTTATCTTAATGACATGATACCCCTTGAACCTTCAATTCATACCATAAATTTTCAACCCATTAAACCTGAGTAGGAGAAGTTCTAACTTATTTTATTAGTAAACTCTTGAATATGACCTTTTAGGCATTGCCAAAAGAAAAAAAAGATCTTTCAAAAAAATAAGTTGTTGCATGTTTTGGGTGTGAAATCTATGGGCATGACATATATGCTGTCATCAATAAAAAACATACATTCAACCACTGTCTCAAAGGTAAATCTCCAACAATATCTCCCTTTGACATTTATGGAAACATATGATATGAAAAACACCATCAATCCACAAGTATTCTTTCTTTTTACATTCTTCTCAATATCCTCAACAAAACTCCCCTTAACTGCTGCATCTCCATGACTATATTTGATTTTTCATGATTGTATACTCCCCTAGACTATATAATCCCCCTTTGAAATCAATTGAAAAGGGTTCCAAAGATAAATAAGAATAGGTACTACTCCTGAGGTAGATTAGCCAACCAATCATCAGTCACCAAGGACTGATGCACTTGCTGCAAATTCTAATCAGGCTCAGGAAAGGGAATTACTCCCAGCTTCTCCCTGAGATACTCAAAAGTATCTTTTGGTAAAGGATTTGTGAATATGTCTGCTAATTATTCTTTAGTGATCACATAATCTAATTTTACTTCTTTATCTGTAACTTTCTCTCTTAGAAAATGATATTTTATTTCAATGTGTTTTGTCTTTGCATGCATCACAGGGATTTTTGACATATTGATAGTGCTAGTGTTGTCATAATGAATAACAGTAGGATAATCAATCTAAATTCCAAAGTCTTTTATCTTCTGCTTAATCCAAACAATTTTTGAACAATTTAATGCTTCTGCTACATACTCTGCTTCTGCTATTGACTGAGAAATATATTTCTTCTTCTTGCTTGTCCAAGTAACTAATTTGTTTCCAAGAAATATTGATCCTCTTGAGGTACTCTTTCTTTCCATCAACACAACCTTCCCAATATGCATCTATATACACATGAAGTGCTACATTATTTAAGTTAGGATACCATAAACCATAGTTTATAGTCCCTTTTAAGTATCTGAATATTGTTTTTATTTCCATTAAGTGATTTTGTTTAGGTTCCTGTAAATATTCAAACAATGCCAACTGCATTAGAAATACCTGGTCTATATTGAATAAGATATATGAGTTTTCCAATTAGAGACTTGTATAGTGTCCTATCAACTGTTGTAGAATCCTCACTTTAGAAAGCTTTCTTCCTGTTATCATGGGGGTGCTTACTAGCTTGCAATCTTCCATCTTGAATTTTTTCAATATTTCTTTCACATACTTAGATTGATTAATGAATATACCTATGTCTATCTATTTTACATTTAATCCCAAAAATTATTTGATATGTCCAATTATGCTCATTTCAAACTCACTCTACATCTGTTCAGCAAAGTCTGCACTAAGCTTGTCATTACCACCAAAGATAATGTCATCAACAAGAATAGAAACAAGTAATAATCCTTTAGGTGTATCTCTTATGAATAAGTTGCAATTTGATTCTCCTTTCCTAAATCCGATCTTCGTCAAGTAACCATCTAGTCTTTCATACAATTCTCTAGGGGATTTTTTTAGTCTATAGAGGGTTGTCTTCAGTCTGCATACCATATCAAGTTTGTCTGATAAACTAAATCCTTCAAGTTGTTCTATGTAGACTTCTTCCTTCAAGTCACCATTCAAGAATGCTCACTTGATATCCATCTGATATACTTTAAAGTTCTTGAATGTTGCATAAGCTAAAAATAATTTTATAGCTTCCAGTCTGCTCATGGGGGAAAATGTTTCACAGTAATCAATACCTTCTCTCTACACATATCCTTTACATACAAGTCTTACTTTTTTTCTTACCACTGTACCATCTTCATTCATCTTGTTTCTAAATATCCACTTGGTCCCAATCACATTTTTGTCACAAGGTCTAGGGACCAATTCTCATGTGTCATTCTTAATTATCTGATCTATCTCTTCTTTCATTTCATTCTGCCAATCTGAATCATTACATACATTTTCAACACTTAAAGGTTTAATTTGTGAAAGTAAACATACCTCTTCATCAACAGTTAAATCATTTTCTCTAGATCTTGTCACAACTTTACTGCTTTGATCTCTAATGATATCTTCTTTTAAATGGTATTTATATGTGAATTTTGGAACTTTAGGTGTGACTTTCTCATCCTTTATTTGTGATTCTTCTTCACTTGGTTCAGGATCATTGCATGATACATCAATATTGTCAAACATTTCTTCAATAACCATTTCTTTACTGATAGGTCTCGATTCATCTTCAATCATAGGTGCATAATCATAGTATCTCTCTTGAATCATAAAGTTCTCATCAATCTTCACATGTGTACTTTCAATGATTTTCTTCTATCTCAAGTTAAAACATCTATAAGCTTTGCTTTTTCTAGAGTAACCAGGAAAAATACCTTCATTGCTTATAGTATCAAACTTGCCAACACCATCATCTCTCTTTATGTAACACATGCTTCCAAATATTCTAAAGTATTTTACTGTAGGTATATTCCCAAACCAAATTTCATAAGGTATCTTATTTGTGCTTGGACTTCATTGAATTTTGTTGATAATATTGACTGTAATATTGACTGCTTCTCTCCAATAGGTGTGTGCAACTTTTCCTTCAATCATGATAGTGTGTGCTATGTCAAGCATGATCCTATTTCATATGTCTACAATTCCATTCTGCTAAGGAATTCTAGGTGCACTTAGTTGTCTGTTGATCCCATGTTCTTTGCAATACTCATAAAATTTTGTAGAGGTGAATTATCCTACTCTATCTGATCTCAAACATTTTACCTTTAATCCAGACTCATTTTCAAATTTATCTTTGAATATTTTGAACTTCTCAAATGCTTCATATTTATCTTTTAAGAATGTAACCCACATCATCCTAGAATAATCATCAACAAACAAAATAAAGTACCTTTCACCATAGTATGATCTTCTTTGAGTACGTCCACATAGGTCTGTATTCACTAGATCCAATTTTTTTTCTACTGAGTTTTGTTTACTTCTGAATGAGTTCCTTACATTGTTTCCCATCACACATTCCCTGCACATAGTATCAACTGGCCTTGCAATACTAAGAAGGTGTCTTACTGCATTTACATTGCTTATCTTTACTATATGGTCAAAGTTATTATGACATAAATTTTTTTCCATAACCAACTATCATCTACTTTTGCAACAAAACAACTTGCTTAATAATTGAGCTAAAAAAATTACCTTTAGTCTTTGAACATGATGAAATCATAACTACTTTGTTATTAATGATGCACTTGTTGTTTTTGGATTCCAACTGATATTCTTTGTCAAGAAACTGTCCAACACTTAGTAGGTTATGATGTAAACCATCAACATACAGAACATCATCAGTGTTGTTCTTTCCATCTAAAGTGATAGCTCCTCTACCAATGATAGGCTTAGGATTGTTGTCTCCAAATCTAACCATACCACCTTTTTACTTATCCAGATGTACAAATATATCTTTTTAACCTATCATGTGATGTGAACACCTGTTGTCAATGATCCAGTCTATTCTGATGTTTTCTTGGGAAATTAATGCCAACTCTTGTGTTTTCTTTTCATCTTCAATGTGCATTTCATCAAAAAAAATTTCCATAGCTTCAATTGAAATGAATCCAATTTCATGTTCTCCAAAATCTTCATCTATCACTCCATCTTCAGCATTGTAGCATTCCTTTGTATATTTTGGCTTCAAATTGGTTTTGTACTTCTTGACTCTTGTAGGATAGTTAGATGAAAAATTACCAACTTTGTTGCATGAAAAGCATTTGAATGGTAACTGTACTTGATATTTTCCTTTTCCTTTTCTTTCTTTCTTAGCGATCATAGCAATGAATTCTTCTAGTTCTTTATCCTTATCTTTATTATCAAAATTACCAAAAGTGTTCAAAGATTTCTCACCATGGACTGAGGCTTTGAAGGTTGTTTCACTTTTAGGTTTTGTCTTCAATTTTGATATCTCAAATTCTAAAATTTTGTTGATCAAGGTCTCTCTCTTGAAGTCTTTCAAAAATTGCATAGTCTCATCTAAGATGTTTATCTTTCTCTCATAATCTATTGTCAGTGTAGTCATCAATTTATCCATTATGTCTTCCTCTGAAATTTCTCCACCATTATTTTTGATTCCTGCTACTGCTTCATTAATCCTCTGATTGTATACTCTGATATTTTCTTCAGGTAGCATCTCTAAATTGTTATATCTCTTCTTCTTTGTCTTTCAATACACATTCTTTGCTTGGATATCTCCTTCAAACATGTCTTCTAGATACGTACATATTGTATAGGCTCTATTTACTTTATTAATCTCACAAAACTCACTGTCAAATAAGGCACTTATAAGGGCTTCTTTGGAAATTGAATTTTGGGTGAATACTTCTTTTTTTTTAACAATAGAATCTTCTTCTGCAAGGCCTTTTAAAGAAGGAACATCAACATTTTGAGTACCTTCTTCATAAATCTTAAAACCAACGCACTGCAAATGTGTTATCATTTTTTTCTTCCAGTCAAGATAATTCCCTCCATCAAACTTAGGACTCTCTTTTCTAAATTACGCCATCTGATCAACCTCAAGCTATTAAACTTTCTCCCCAAGGAACTTGCCTCTGATACCAATTGTTAGAAATATTCCCAAGAGATAACTGAGAGAGGGGAGGTGAATCATTTATCTACAAGATTCAATTATTTATCCAATTAAGTATAGAATAAAATTAAGAAAAAACACAACAAGAAAATACAGATTATAAAACCACAATTTTTTTTACGGGAACCCAAAATAGGTAAAAGCCCTAGTGGGAATTAGCACCAAAAAAAACTACACTAGTGTATAATGATCCTTGTTAGAAGACCCTAAAACCCTGTTAGGAGTTGATCTTTACAATGTATTAAGTATAGTGCCCTGGTCAAAGGTCGGACCATGTTAGGATTCTTTTACAAATAATCCTATTAGAGGTGAGGACACATTGTCCGTGAGCACACTACTCAATTGATGAAGGCTACAACTTTCTAAAAAATAGAAATAAAGTATATATGATATTGAACTATTAATTAGACATGTTGTCTTGATTATTTCTAGTGAATTGTATACACTCTCTGCTTCTTCACATAGATCTTCAACTGATGAATGATATAGCTTTACTAGCCCAATACATCAAACATTATTCTCTGCTAATTTTTCCTCGTTCTCACCTATGGTGATCACAAATGATCTTCTATAAGTATCCTCTTCCAAAGATATGATCAAGTCATCTTTTAGAAAACTCTTCAACAAATTATTTCTCAACCAAACTAAGCATGCAACAAAAATAGAACCATGCAACTCGAGATGAGTATACGGATCGCTTCACATAGTCAGCTCCACAAAATTAAATCAAACTTCACTCTCTAGATGAAATACATTAAGTGCTCTTAACCAAACATTCTAAACTCATAACTAAAAATGAATCCAAACACGCATATCTAAATGATAGGAACAATTGAAGAAAAAATATAAATACTGTCAACCCTTAATAAAGAATTTCCTAAAGCTGTAAATAGAAAATAGATCATCATAACTCAACTTCAACTGCACAACTAAATCTATGTCTATGAACATAGCATAATGAATATGTCTACAACATAAAAATAACTGTACAAGGCTCCAATAAATCCATATATAGAATTACATATAGGAAACTATTGCATGCTATACATACAGTCAACCACTGGCTCAAAGAAAAATCTCCAACACTTAATATACTTATGAATAGGAGAAGCAACAACATGCATAGTAGTTAACCAAGGTAAACCAAATTTGACTTGAAACTGATCAGAAGTAGGAACTATAATGAAGGTAGTATCTACAACTTTACCACAAAGTTCAACAAGCAAGTTAATAGAACCAAGTGAAGGATAATGCAAACTATTACAAGTTTGGATCAATGCGTTAGATGTATCACAACAATCACGTTGTAGGTTTTTAATAAAAAAAATTTCCCTAGTAATGACATTTATTAAATATGAGGGATCAACAATAAAAATACATGTAGCTATCTTAGAAATCCTAGCATAAATATAAAGGGGACCATGGGGAGCCTTAATAGTCTCAAAATCATCAAAGGTAATTGAGAGCTCCCTAGGTCATTTATCCTTAGTTTATTTCTGAGGTTTAGGTGGAACTTGAATTTTAAGTGGAGGCGAAGGATCATGAACAATAGGTTGAGATAAAATAATTCTCTCCACATGATTAGCGATGTAATTGAGATCATTTATCTTTGAATCATAAATAATATCCATAGAAGATGGTTGCGCAATGGTATTAGTATCATGTGTAGGTAAAGGGTTTGTATAAATTTAGGGGTTTTGATTAGGAGGAGAGATAATTTTTTTCCCATTACCATCAAAATTATCAATAGAGAAAGCATTAGAATCAATTAAGTCTTGAACCTTATGCTTTAGAGAATATCATTTTTTAGTATCATGGCCATTATGTCGATTGTATTGAGAAAAAGCTTTAGAATCAAATGATTTTGATACCATCGTAGTAGGGAGGAGAGGTCAAATAGGAGGAAACATAATCATATTAGCACTTAACAACCTACTCATAATAGAATGTAAAGATTCAGAGAGAGGAGTAAACATACAATTCATACAGAAAGCATTGGATGCAAAAGTGACATTGTTAGATGCAACGACTTGATCAACAATTGCATTTGTCTGTTTATTGATATTGACATAGTTGTTAGGTTTCTGAAACTTATTAGGATTAGGTAAGGCATCACTCTCATCAATGGGAATAGGATCCATTGGAGTGTTGCTCTCAAATTGACTCACTTGTAATTGATAATGATGAAGTGCTACACAAAGTTGTTGAAAAGAGGTAAATTTAGTAAGAAGAATCTTATCTCTAATATCCTTTTGTAAATTTGAAATAAACATATGTTGAATATCAATATCAAGAGCAAGATAAGAAATTTGAGCATACAAATTCTTAAATCTACTAATAAAATCAAGTAATTTTTCTTTAGTGTTTTGTTTACAGTGCATTAAATCAATTAAGGAAACTTGCAGACCAATGTTATTTTGAAATTGTTGGATAAAGGTATTATCAAGTTTAGGAAAAGAATCAATAGAATAAGGAGGTAAAGAACAATACCATTGCAAAGCCTTATCATGAAAATTTATAGAAAACAACTTAGCTAAAATCCTATGGTCATGAGAATAATTACTACAAAGGATTTGAAAAGTTTTAACATGAGTAACAGGTTCTCCTATACCATTATAATTCTCAAGATGAGGCATATCAACTTGCTAAGGGACAGTAACATGAATAATGTTTAAGGATAAAGGACTACCCATCTCACACATAGGAATGCTAAACTTGGATTGGGTTAAGTATACAAGTTATTGTAAAGCTAACACAATTTGAGCCAATCTAATGATTGTGGAATAATTAGAAGAAATAGGTTGCATAGAAACATTAGGAGGACTACGAAAAGTGTAGGAAGTAGCAGGAATGGAAGACACAACTGGTGGAACACTTGGAACCATAGTTGGAAGAGGATTGGAATATGTAAAAGGAACACTATGGTAAGAAGGTTGTGAGGTATGTAGAGACACTGGTGGAACACTCACAAGAATGGATGGAATTGGAAGAGATGTAGTCATCAAAGGAGGAGTGTAAGTAGGAATGATAGGCAAAGGAAAAGAAGAAGGTTCCCCACTAATGAGAGGAGTGAATCCTAGATCTTGAGCCTCTTGAGGTAAAGGTTTAACATTCAAATGCACAAGATGAGTGATACCATGCAAGAGATTAACACCTTGATCACTATCATGAAGGAATTTCTTAAGATCCTCTATAGCTTGGATGGAATCTTGATTATGGTTTTCTTCAATAAGCCAATTTCTAATTTTATCAAGTTCGGTTGAAAGTTTTTGGACTTGTTCAGGAGGAACTCTTAAAGCATCATCCTCATCATGAGATGAGTGAGAAGAGTTATGCTCCATAGAAGGATTGGAATCATGAGTGGTTAAATTTTCATCTGGGACCCTAAGGAAAGGAGAGGAAGACTCAAGATCAAAGGAACCCATAAGTCTACAACTTATTCTAACTAGGATACTATAAGTATGACTAGAAGTAGTAAAGCTCATACACCAATAAAAGCAAATGAACCAATTTAGGAAACACAAGATTTTGATTTTTAACTTTTAAAATGTAAATGCAAGAACATAAAAGAAAGCTAGTCTAATATACATGAAATATCTAACATAAAAATGTAAATATAAAACCAAAAAAGAAATATTTTTTATCGCGGGTTCACTAAAATGTAAAGAAGAAAATAATGAAATGTTGATAATAAGAATGAGGTTGGTATGGTTTTTAACATAAGAAATTGTAATGTGATCTATGAATGAATGATTATAAAGTTTAAGGAATAGTGAGGAAGGTAAGATTTTCCTCTTAATCCCAAATTTCATAACTTGGGAAGATCCAAATTGATTAACCCTAAAGAAAGGATCAATCCATAAAAGAATCATCCTATTAAGGATGGAGATAAAGAGAAAAAACCTAAATTCCATTTTATAGAGAGAGTGTGTGGTATATTTAAGAAGGTTAAAAACTTTAATTGAAATTAATTGAAGACAAGTACTAACTTCAAAATGCTATAGATCTAAACAATGCTATTTTCAGGTGTCTACACTAAGTTTCTAGAAAATCTGCAACCAGATCAAGAATAGAAAGACATACATGAAGAAAATCCATAAATCCTTTTTCGATCTAGATCAGTTCTAATTTTGACCCTAAAGTGAATGCCACCTTTGACCAAAAAAAATTTATTCTAACCCAGAGAGAAATGTCGATTCTGACATAGAAATCAATGTCACCTTTGACCCAAAATTTCCAATTCTTACCCAGAATCTCCGATTCAAACCCAGAACAGAATGTCAACTCTGACCCAAAATCTCTAACATAAAATTTATTTCCAGATCTTGATAGTTTTCTGAAAAGGGTATCCAAATATGCACTCCAATTCATTTTTCCAAACCTGTACCTACAAGAAAAATGGTTTTTTGGGGGGGGGAGGGGTTTGACTTGGTCAAACCCTAATTTTGGAATTAACCTTAAAATATATTTGAAATTGCATAATTAAGTAAAGTAAATAAACAAATTCACCTTGCTTGCATAATTTAATTGAGATGCTAGCAAAGCAAGACCTAATTGAGAATGAATATTAGTGATAAATTGCTGAAATTATCTAGGAAGGCATTTTTTAAAATGATATGAATTAACTAAATTTCAGATAGAGAAACTCCTAAACTAGTTAATTAAATTCAAAATGAATCAAACTTAAGTAAAAACTCATCCATAGTTGAGAAATCCATATACTTGAGATCATCCAATTGATCTTGGAGTTGATTCTTTCAAGATTTAGTTGCACTGTCGAAGGTATTTTTCAAAATAGTCCATGTTGCATGTGCTTCAGTACAGTGGGAAATTAAAACATATAAATCAGGATGTAAAGAAATTCCTATAAGGCCTAAAGCATCATCATTTTTCTCATTCCAAGAATTAATATCTCCCTTAGAGGTAGTAGTAGCGGGAATAGAAGTTGCACTAGTCACTGTAACACCCGAAAATTGGCATCTTGAAACCCTAACCAATTTTTTTGCATTTGTCGCTCTTCTAAATCATCAAAGTCCTATTATACTAGGCAATTCTGAGTTTTAACTGACTCTACTTGACCTTAGTGTCAAATGCAGAAAATCCTAAATCTGTATTAATCATACATCATAATTGATTCCTAAATATCCATTTGGCTAAACAAACCCTATGATTGAATTAATTTAATTAATAAAGTCCTAGCACTTTAATTAAATTAAATTCACCCTCTTTAGCTGAGACACATGAAAAGGAATTAAATAAAATTTAATTATTAAATAAATATCCTTATTTTCAATAATTGAATTTAATATTCAGATAATTGAGAAAAAGCAATTATGAGGTCATATTTATTTAATTAATTGAATATTCTATCAAAAATCTTATCTTTATTCAGAAATGGAAACTTTGAATTAATTATGCTTTAAGGAGAAATAAAACAATTAAATTCAAATAAAGCAATATTAAATCAAAGAGATAAAA
>MU228138.1:5427226-5462307 GCA_018584345.1 Thuja plicata
TAAAGGCAAAAATATTGATGCTAAGGTCAACTATACTTACACCAATAATGATAATGTCATTAATATGGTTGAACCTGTTGACACTGAATATTGTAATGTCCTCATTCTTAAGGGAAAGGAAGATACACCTAATTCCAAAACACCTTTCATGTTACGAGGGCCTGCACCTCAATCTTCTGAACAAGGACGGTCTCAAGTGAGTGCTAATTTTGTTACTCGATCTCATGGTAAAATCATTCTCAAAGGCCCTGAGCCTTCTATACCTACATCAACTCAACCTTCAGATAAGGCTAAGGTTGACTCTATTACTAAGAATCCCAAAGTGGGTTCCTCATCTAATGCCGCCAATTATAGCATTCTTGATCAATTGCAACGTACTAATGCTCAGATAACTATTTTTGAGCTCCTAAAAATCTGCCCTGCTCATAGGGAAATTTTGGACAAAGCCCTCATTGAGGCCAATGTCCCAAAAGATCTTAATCTCAACCGGTTTCAATCTATGGTAGGTCACTTGACCTCCCCACATTACTTGTCTTTCTCTGAGGAAGATGACCATTCTTTGAGTCACCCGCATAATAATGCCCTGTACATTGAAGTCATGATTGTTCCCAAGCGTGTTCGTCATGTTCTCATAGATAATGGTGCTGGCCTAAATATTTTCTCTGCTAGTTTCCTTGTTGAGTTAGGCTATGGCAAAGACTGCATTGATGCTCACAAAAAGATAACCATTAAAGCTTATGATGAAGAGGAACGTAAATCCAAGGGTTTAGTTGTTTTTCCAATTAGAGTTGGTCCAGTTGAACGTGATGTTATCTGTCAAGTTCTTGATATCCCTTTGGCCTACAACATCCTACTAGGAAGACCATGGATTCATGAAATGCAAGTTGTTCCCTCTACATATCATCAATGCATCAAGTTCCCATTCCATGGCTCTGAGGTGACTATACCTACAAACACACGCTATGATTGAAACGCCCTCACTAAATCTGTTGATATTCTTGTACCTACTAATAGGGAATCTGTTGAAATCCTTGAAGATAAACTAAAAGAAATAGAAAAGAACTTGACAATCAAAGAAACTGATATGGGAGGATATCAGATTTGACCTGTATTATCCATCACATCTTTTCCTTTGTCTCCCCATTCTTTTGGGAGACCTTCTGAGAAAACTAAGCCTTCTATGGCTTCCCCCACAATGAAGTATGGTGGTACTTTTGTACAAGCCACCGTACCATTAGAAGAAGAAGCTGAAGATAGAGCCATCAAGGCTTGGATTTACAAAGGAGAAGACAACTTTGAAAGCATTCCTCCTTATGACATGCAAACTGAGAATTATGGTAAGGGCTTATCTATTATGCAATGCTTCGACTATAAAGGGGATGACCCCATAGGTGCAAATCATAAAAGTTTGATTGCACCACTTAAAGCTATTGGTCACAGAACATGCGACTCTACGAGTATAGGCTTCCAAAAAATCACATTCCAATTGGGAATAAACAAGTTTGTACCCAGAGAAGACAAGAAACCAATCTCTGAGGTAACCCCTCAAACTGCAGAACCTGAAGACAGCTCTGATGAGGATACATTTCCTTATCCTATTCCACCAGACCTGGCTACATTCTTTGCTGAACTAGATAGCTTTGTGCCACGTGTCATAATGGTGGATACTGATAGTGATTCTAACTCTGCTGCCTCCATTAATCCATTAATTTATGAAGAATAGAAAGACATATATACTCTAAATCCTAGTCATCAGAGTGATTTATTCATACCACCACATTTTCAAGAGCGGTTTGATCAAGAATGCCACTCACTTCTCTTTACACAGGAGGCAAGTGATGATACAAACACTACAAAGGTATCTAAGTCTACAGGTACTCATTTAACCATAGCAGAAGTCCTAGGTAGATCTCATCCCAACTGGGGGCAAAGAGTTGATTTTACTCACGTCCTGGACATGAGAGCTAACGATGAAACAAACTCTCATGAATATGAGTTCGACAGCTTATTTTATACCACTTCTGATAGAGATGCAGATACAAAAAATGCATATGAAAACCTCCTCGACGTAGGTGAATGGTCTAGTGTAGGGCCACATGAGTCTGACTCTCTAGCTGTTGACGTGTCATCTAATGTGGTTGTTAGGGATCAAAGGAATTCTAATATACCTTTGGATGAGATCGCTTTAGGTCTCAACTTACTTGTACATGCCTTTGATGACTATACCATGAACACACTTGAACCTGTCGCTCCCCTTTCCCTCTGCCTTCCTGAGCTTATCGACTAGAAATCCACTTCCCCATCCAATGAAGTCCTTATGTTCTAGAATGATTGTGCTCTTTCTTGTTACCTACACGCCATTGAACCTGTAATGTCTCCTACCAGTGAAGCAAGTGTCAACATGACTGAGGTTGATATCAAGTATCTTAGTCACAAAATAAAAAGAAAAAAAAAAAAAAGCACTCTGATGGTGAAAACCACCTGGTGGTAGTGTCAGAGACAAAAATAGTCAAAATAAATGACGTATCCAAGAGTGAAAACCTCTCTGAGGTACCCGAGGATTAGATACTTGATGCGCTTCCTAGTCATTTTCAGGAAAGATCATCTGTCCTTATTGAACTGACTCAACCTATCAACTTGGGTACAGAGGCAGAACCACAGATCATTCACTTGGCACAATCCTTATCAACAGCTGAAAGAGAGGAATTCATCACATTCTTCAGAAAGAAAAAGATTAACTTTGAATGGAAGTATTCATATATGCCTGGATTAGACCCTAATCTAATCATGCATCATATATCCATCGCACCAGGTGTTAAGCCTATCAAGAAAAAACTTCGCAAGATGCATCTACACGTAGCTCTACTTGTTAAAGTTGAGTTAGAGAAATTGCTTAAAGCAGTGTTTATCATAGTCATTGACTATGCAGAATGGATCTCCAATATTGTTCCAGTGTCCAAACATGACAAATCTATCAGAGTCTGCACAGATTTCAGAGACCTAAATTTGGCATGTCTGAAGGATGACTTCCCATTACCAAACATCGATATGATTGTAGATATGACAGCTGGATATGAAATGTACTCATTAATGGATGGTTTCTCTGGTTATAACCAGATAAAGATTGCACCAGAGGACCAAGATAAAATAGCTTTCACATGTGCTTGGGACACCTTCTGTTTGAATGTCATGCCCTTCGGACTCAAAAACGCTGGAGCTACATATCAGAGAGCAGTTACCACTATATTCCATGATATGGTGCATAAAACTATGGAAGACTACGTGGATGACACTTTGGCTAAGAGTATTCACCGTAACAAACATCTTGATGACCTGGGACCTATCCTAGACCACATGGAATAGTTCAGTCTTAGACTTAATCCTAAGAAATGCACCTTTGGCATAACATCTGGTAAGCTACTTGGTTATATCATATCTACCAAGGGCATTGAAGTAGATCCTGCAAAGGTACAAGCTATTCTGGAAATGCCGCCACCTAAGAATATCAAACAAATGAGAGGACTTCAAGGCCACCTATAGTCTATCCGGCATTTCATCTCTCAACTGGTGGATAAGTCACAACCATTTACCAAGACTCTACACAAAGGTGTGACTTACCAATGGAATAAAGAATGTGATGAAGGGTTCATGCAAATCAAGCAATATCTTGCTAACCTGCCTATCTTGATGCCTCCCATTCATGGGAAGCCGCTTATACTCTACATATCTGCTACGGACACATCATTTGGTATCTTATTGGCTCAGGAAGATCAACACAAGAAAGAAAGAGCTATTTACTACATTAGTCAGACTCAGGTCTCTTATGAAACAAAATACTCTACTATCAAGAAGGCTTTCCTTGTAGTAGTGTTTGCTTCACAAAAGTTGTGACATTATATGTTGGCTCATACTACGCATTTGGTTGCTAAAATTGACCCTCTAAAGTACTTTCTCAGTAAAGCTACCCTCACAGGTAGACTAGACAAATGGGTCATGATTCTTAGTGAGTTCGATATTGAGTATGTTGAAAGGAAAGCTATTAAGGGCCAAGCAATAGCAGATCAGTTGGCGGAGGCACCTCTAATCGATCACCAACCATTACATATTGAATTTCTAGATGAGTCCATATTCCTGCTTACACATTGCTCGTGGATGATGTTCTTCAATGGTTCATTTACCCAACAGGGGTTAGGTGCTGGGATCCTCTTTATTACACCTCAAAGATAGTCATTCCCAAAGGCATACAAAATTTTGTTTCCTTGTACGAATAACATTGCTGAGTATGAAGCTCTCATCAACGGTATGAAGATTGCCCTGGAGTGGTGCATGGATGAACTGAATGTTCTTGGAGATTCTCAATTGGTCATCAAGCAGGTTAATGATGTCTATCAAACAAGAGACAATAAGTTGTTACCCTACAAATATATGGTTGATGATCTTAAATAGTATTTCTCTCACATCACATTTTCACAGGTTCTGAGGGTAGATAACAAAGCAGTAGATGCCATGGCTACTCTTGCCTCTATGCTGCAAATGCCTGAAAATGATTTTCGACATGAGTTCTTGGTGGAGACATTATGCTACCCAGCCTATGACTCCCCTGACTCTCAGATGATCTGTTCTATCGTGGGACATGATTCATCTCACTACCACCACATATTATCCTACCTACATGACCAGATCATTCTGGACACTTACTCCCGGAATGAGAAACGTCACCTAATCCACAGTGCTTCACAGTTCATCATCATTGTGAATGACTTGTATAGACATGGTCTAGATGGTACCCTCCTTAGGTGTTTAGAACCCGATAAGTCCAAACAAGCATTAGTAGAGGTGCACAAAAGCATCTGTGGGTCACATTCTAATGGCCTGACATTGGCCCGCAAACTTATTAGAGCTGGTTACTACTGGCCAGATATGGAGAAAGAAGCAACGTAGTTTGCCAAGTCCTGCAAACAATGTCAATTACATGGAAACTTGATTCACGCTCCAGCTAAAGAGCTAATTCCATTTATTACTTTCTGGCCATTTCAGCAATGGGCCTTTGATTTGGTGGGTCAGATCTACCCATCATCCTCTAACGGACATAAGTATATCATTATAGCTACGAATTATTTTACTAAGTGGGTGGAGGAAGTCCCTCTCACCGTTGCCATTGGCAAGACAGTAGCAATGTTTATTCTTAATTACATCATCTGCAGGCATGGTGTACCCTCGGCGATTATCATAAATAATGGGGGACAGTTTAAAAATAAGGATTTGATAGAAATTTTCTCTAAGTTCAAAATTACCCAACACTGGTCTTCCATCTATTATCCTCAAGGTAGTGGACAAGTGGAAGCTTCCAATAAAACAATCCTTAAGATCCTACATCGCACAGTACATAAATCCGGATGAGACTGGCATCTTCGGATCAATCCAGCTCTTTGGGCATATAAGACCAGTATTAGAACACCAATAGGAGCTACACCCTATGCATTGGTTTATGGGGCAGATGCGGTGTTACCTATTGAGGTCAAGATTCCTTCTTTATGAGTCTCTCTGAAAGGCCTCATCACTGATGAAGATACTAGAATATCTCAGCTACAAGAGCTGGAATTACTTGATGAATGTCGCCAAGTGGCGTTCGATCACCTGAGAGCATATCAAAAGAGGATGTCTAAAAGTTATAATAAGAAGGTCCGACCAAGAGACTTCCAAGCGGGTGATCTCGTTCTGAGAGAGAACCCTAAAAATCAGCAACATCGAGTCCAGAAAGGCAAGTTTGAGCCTAATTGGCTTGGTCCATATATTATTACTACAGTGTTTGGGTCTGGTACCCATCAACTCTCTACTACTGAAGGAGAATAACTTAAAGAGCCCATCAATGCTCTTCATCTGAAGTGATTCTATAGCTAAGACATCTTTAGTATGCTCGTGTATATACTAAAGTCCTGAAAAAATGATCATCTTAGTGAAAACCTAGTGATAGGCGCTTTGATGTATCTCCAAAAAAATCATATATTCCAAAAATACAAAAAAATTAAAAATTGAAAAATACAAAAAAAGAGAAAAAAGAAAAAAAAGGTGCCATTGATGAAAAGCTGGCAAACAGGCATCATGGTAGCAAAAAAAAAAAAGAGAGAATTTCTGCCAAGAAGGTGAAAACCTGGTAAACAAGTGCCTCTTGTTTCACAATGCTATTTCTATTGTGTCACCCCTTGGCTTTATGCATTTGCTTTCCCGCATTCCTGCTTTCATTTGCTTTCCGTTCCTGTCAAGACACCAACTCACATGGATTGAAACTGGTTATACTCTTGGGGCAACCCTCCTAGTCTTGGGGGCATTGTCTTATATCTTTTGGATCTACTTTATGATGGTCACCAGTGATTCTCACTGTGTCTGCCTACTATCACTTAGCTTATACAGAGCTCTCTCTATTCTTGAGAATCTCTCTCACATCAGTCACTAGTGGTTTTCACTGTGTCTTCCTACTTATGTATAGCTTATACCATGATCACTTCATTTTGAGCATCTCTCTCGCATCAGTCACCAGTGGTTCTCACTGTGTCTGCCTACTATTGCTATTCTATCAAGATTTATCACATCAATTCCAGTTGGATTTATATTCACACGCTCTATCTATCGATACTCAGTCTTGACGATTATATGCTTTAGTCTGTACATATCTTTTGGTCACTTTTGTGACACTCTGGTTCCTTTGTGAACCCTCCTGACTTGTCATTGATTCAGTGCCATACGCTTGGGGGAAACCACATTTGGTTTGTTCTTGCAACATACCTCAAGTCAGTCATCATTACTTGGGGGCACGGGCCCCCTATTTGATCACATCTCTGGTTTACACCTGAGTCAGTAATCTTGTCACTTCTCAAAGACAACTCGCTACTGACACAAACTGGTGTTTTTCAACACCACCATAACAATGTTTTTTAACACTATGTTTGGACACATATATGTTTTTAACACATATCAGATATCTCAAGTGTAAACATCTATCGATAACATTCCAACACAATGCACGCACAAGCACAATGGTGTTTTTCAACACCTCATACACATCCACATTCGCAAAACTTTGAAACAAGCTGAGCTATGCTTGAATATTTCTTTGTATGCTGTCTATTCTTATGGATTTCATTGACATTTTCTTTGTCTACTGCTTTTTGGCATAGTCCCGATGATCTGGCAATGTAAAATAAATAGGGTGTATGTGATAAGAGCTCCCGCAATAAGGTGGAACAGCCTCACATCCATCGATCTTATTTATTTGTACGCCATGGTGAGGTCAGTACTATCTCCTTGCTTGTTATTTCTTTGTTTGTTATTGTTTTGCTTGTTATTGATCTATATGTTTGCACATGATCGCACTCATGGTTATCTTGGCTTTGAATGCCTCGATACTAGTGTACTCTTGCAACATTAATTGGAAACAATGCTTAGGTCATCTTGGCTTTTATGCCCTGGTGCTTATGTTCGTTTCCTACATTTTATCCGATGATAAGTCATATTCATATCCTTATGGTTGCATTATGGTGCCAGTAAGGGTTGTATCGACTTTGATGTTCCAAACAAATGCTCAATGATGATAAACATACGATGGGTCTCACAACCATGTCCTAGAATTGCACCTTCATATTTGCATCTAGCATAGGATTGCATTTTCATTCTAGACTTCCATTGTGACAATGATTCAGTATTCTCTTCATTGCATTATTCTGGGTTCATGCTTTGGGAAGTTCTTCTTCTTCATTGTTCACGTTTCATCATGACTAACCAAGTGTTTGATCCTCGCTCTCTATCTTCAGCTATATGCTCAATTCATTTTCGTGATCAAAATCAAAATCTGACACTCCTATATCGCTCAAAATTGCATTTTAAAATTTTTGGGACCGACGCGATTGGATGCTTGTGCAGTCACCCTTCTGACCTCACTTTCTTGTCAGACTCTTATCATATCATCATTTTCTGAATTCTTTGACTTTTTTCTTCAAAAGTCTACTTTGGTCAACTCTGGTCAACCCCAGTCAAACCTGGTCAACCTGACCTTGAAATCGCTCAAAATTGATTCTGAATCTTCTAAATTCTTCCGTAATCTATTCTAAGTTCTTTCTATCTGTGATTTTTCTGCTCTCTATCATCATTATGATGTGTCATCTTTTGATTTTGCTCCCGAGGGGGCAGGATGATTACATCATTAAATATATTCCAATCAATCTAATCAAATCCTCATCACTTGGGGCATTTCAGTTTTTCATACCTCACGGTCAAAACTGGGTGTTCCATGCTTTTCAATCACTTGGGGCATTTCAATTTTTCATACCTCACAGTCAAAACTGGGTGTTCCATGCTTTTCAATCACTTGGGGCATTTCAATTTTTTGTACCTCACGGTCAAAACTGGGTGTTCCATGCTTTTCAATCGCTTGGGGAATTTCAATTTTTCGTACCTCACGGTCAAAACTGGGTGTTCCATGGTTTTCAATCACTTGGGGCATTTCAGTTTTTCATACCTCACAGTCAAAACTGGGTGTACCATGTCTTTCAATCACTTGGTCGCCATGTTTAGTTTTTTGTACCTCATGGTCAAAACTGGGTGTTCCATGCTTTTCAAATCACTTGACGCCATGTTTAGTTTTTTGTACCTCACGGTCAAAACTGGGTGTTCAAAATTCTTTCTTCTGTGCTTCAAGCATCAGACTATTCTTTGAATTAATGCGCTACTCACACATCAATTCAAAGAGGGGCAAAATGTAACACCCCAAAATTGGCATCTTGCAACCCTAACCAATTTTGTTGCATTTGTCGCTCTTGTAAATCATCAAAGTCCTATTGTACTAGGCAATTCTAAGTTTTAACTGACTCTACTTGACCTAAGTGTCAAATGCAGAAAATCCTAAATCTGTATTCATCATACATCATAATTGATTCCTAAATATCCATTTGGCTAAACAAACCCTATGATCGAATTAATTTAATTAATAAAGTCCTAGCACTTTAATTAAATTAAATTCACCCTCTTTAGCTGAGACACATGAAAAGGAATTAAATAGAATTTAATTATTAAATAAATATCCTTATTTTCAATAATTGAATTTAATATTCAGATAATTGAGAAAAAGCAATTATGAGGTCATATTTATTTAATTAATTGAATATTCTATCAAAAATCTTATCTTTATTCAGAAATGGAAACTTTGAATTAATTATGCTTTAAGGAGAAATAAAACAATTAAATTCAAATAAAGCAATTTTAAATCAAAGAGATAAAATAGTTAAAACAGGAAGAAAACAATTTATTGAATTCTTTTCAATAAAGCTTTCTGTTTTTAACTGGCTTTTCCAGTTGTTCTATTTCAAAATAGGAAAGTTTCTATTCTAATCCTCTCAGAGTCTATTAAAGAACTCTCTTTCTTCATTCAAACCCCCTGAAAACTTTACTCAAAATTGCATTGTTAGAATACTGAATTTTTGTCTCATTTTCTTAATATCATATAGATTAATTGCATATTACAAATAGATAGCTTTCAATTTGTAGATTAATGGATTTTAGTATTCATGTTTAGATGATCTCTCATCTTTCAATTCCTAGCATAATCTTGCATTGCATTGCATTTATCATGTCAAATCCTTCATTCTTAGATTAGTCCATGGTTGTGAGACTCTCGTCCTGAGAGCAATTTTGAAAACCCCATCTAGATAGAAGGCAACAGGTCGAATCACGCAGGCAGGCAGGATGAATAACTCATATTCAGTCTTGTTTGTACCTAGTGAAGAAGGACTATGTTGAAGTGTGTGGTTGATTATCAAGGCCAAAATTAACACATACAGTCACCACATCAAGAATATGTTTAAAGCGAAAAATAAAGGTTATATGAGATTTCCAAGCGTGATAATTGGAACTTGTTAATTTAATTTTTGGAATTAATATCAACATAATGAATTAAAATAAACTTAAATTTACAAGTTGTAGAATATAATAATGAAACTAAAAAATCAATTTAATTCCATTAGTAAATGCCAATATGGAAGAATTTTTTAATTATTAAAAAAAATCAAAATTTTTTGTTAAAGAGATGAAACAAATTTTAATAGGAATTAAATAATGAATAGGCAATTGATTACTGATTATAATGAGTAAATAAAAGTGGGTTTAAATTGATATTAAATTATATAAGAAGAAAAACTATATTACAGATTAGACCTTTTAATGTTCAACAATTTAACATATTTGGTTATAAAGAATAAAATTTGAATAAATTGATAACTACAGAAGAATAAAATGATGAACCTGCAAAAGAAATTGATATAATAATGAAAAAACTGCAACTAATAAAATAATGATTTCCCTATAGTGATAAAATAAACATTAGAAATAAAGAATGAAGATGTTGCAGTTTTGTAAGAATGCAATACCAGTCTGTCCCTTCACAATGAAAGAATAATGAACAAGAGATACAAATAAGCAAATGAAAGTAGAAAATGTTAAAAGATAGAAGAAGGGAATCAAATCTCCTTAAGGGAGAGGCTGCACAGGAGAAGAGCAAGGGGTGGGAGGCAGAAAGAAAGGCTGTGAGAGCTCCTAAGGATACATGAGCTACCAGTAAGAAGATCTTGCATGAGGGGAGATAAGAGAGGGTAGATACCTACGTGGAGAGGGGAGAAGCAGTGTTGGCTTCTTCTGGAGAGGTGCACAATACGAATATGTAATAGTAAAATATTGATGTTAATGATGCACAATGTTATATACCATTTGAAGGGATACACAAAACAAGAGTTTGAAGTCTACGCAAGGAGAAGGAAACAAAAAAAAATAGTGTAAGGAAATATAATGTTTGCGCAATGATAAGTTAAGAATGCTACACTGATGGGAGATCAATAAAAGTGAGAAAGAGAGGTGTTGTGAAATGAAGAGAGAGTGAGGTGTTGCATAAAGAAGTGAAAGTGTTTCTATGAAATTTGAATAAAATACAATACAATAGATTATGCAATGAAATAAGAGGAAGCTAAGATCTCAGAATTAGAGGAGGAAGGTTGATCACAATATAATGTTGATCAATATACAATCAACAATGCTCAACATATATGCTAAACAAAATAGAATGTTGAGAATGAATATAACAGAGATATAGATATAAGTAAATATTAATAAAAAATAGAGATAGAGATCAAAGAAATATCTAGTTAAACCTACAGAGATATATAGAGATATATGGAAATAACAGAGATATGTAAAGAAAACTAGAGATATATAAAGCTATAGAAAGATATAAAAAGAAGCACAAGATAGATATAGATATTTAAAAACTACAGATAAACAAAGAATCAAAGAAATGCCTATTATAAATATCAATTTAAAGATGAAATATAAAATATGAAAACTAAAAATCCCTTACGGTTGTCTGACAAAGGGTATGCTAGATCTGGAAAAAACTATAAATTTGGGAAACATTTAAAACTGGGTTTGGTGGTGACCCGACCAAACCCAAAAAATATTTAAAAAAAATATGCAATAAAAGTTAGATTGAGAAATCTTGCAAACAAGAGTTATCTATCTCCTTCACAACTGAAATATCTTTCACCTATTCCTGCATGCACAGTCAAAACAAGGATTAAACCACCTTTGATACCATGTTAGAAACTTAAATAAAATGGAAATAAACTTAGGAAAGAATCCAAGAGAATGTGATAAAGGAATTTATTTACCAAAAGCCTAGAGAGAGAGAGAGAGAGAGAGAGAGAGAGAGAGAGAGAGAGAGAGAGAGACCTTCAATAGATCAAACACAAGTTCACCAAAATGCTCCATGAACCAAGACAAGAACTCAAGGATTTGAAAGGGGAAAAAGAGAGAGAAAAAACCCCTTAGGAACAATATGAATATGGCTCAAAGCCTAAAGAATGAGAGAAATAAACTCATTACAAGATTTCAAGAATGAGAATGAGAGAAGAGAGAAGAAATCCAACTTAGAACCCCTATGAGAACCCTAAGAGGTGTGTGAGAGCCATATCTTAAGTAGAGATGAGTGGAGGAGTTTGCATATAACTCCCATACTCTATGTGTGCCACATTCACATTTGGTGTGTGCCATGTGTAGGAATCCTCTTAAGTAGGAATATCTAAATTCCTTATTAAAGGAATTAGAAATATGAAACAAGACCTTGGTATATCTTTTAAATATAAAATACCAAGGAAAGATTAATTCTATCACAAGCTTAGTCACAAACACATGAAATGAGTGGATTACTTGCAAGCTTACACCTTCAATATCAAGCATAAGAAAGGACTGAAAAACAAAGTAGAAGATGCTTTAAGTAGAAGACTACTAACAATACAAGAAGTACAGTTGTAGAGCATGGGTATTGAAAGTTTGAAGGACCTATATGCTGATAATGAAGACTTTACCAAGATATAAAAGGTATGTAAAGAGCATAAGAACACTTTTCATGGTGAGTTTTCTGATTACACTTTGCAAAGTGAATTTTTGTTTAAAGGTAGTCAATTATGTGTCCCTAGGGGATCAATTAGGGAAAATTTGATTCAAGAAAGGCATAATGGTGCACTTAGCAGTCACTTTGGATTCAATAAAACCCAAGAGTTAGTGCAGAGGTTTTATCTTTGGCCAAAAATGAACTTAGATGTCAGGAAGTATGTAGAGTATTGTGTAGTGTGTCAGAAAGCCAAAGGCACATCCTCATATATAGGCCTTTAGAAAGCTCTTCCCATCCTAGCTAGTCCATGGGAATGCTTAAGTATGGATGTTGTTGTAGGGTTTTCAAGGACCAAACATGGATTTGTTAGTACATATGTCATAGTAGACAGGTATAGAAAGATGGCCCATTTTGTTCCTTGCAAGACATTCCATGATGCTTGTGTTGATGAGACTTTGTGATCGGCTCTGCCAACAGGGGTAAGTTTTCACTGGGTAATGGGGTATTAGCCAACTTTGCCTAAACAGGTTTACTCAGAAATGAATTCCCCTAGCCTCCAAGCACATGGTAGTCGAGTCTTGATGGTGCAGGGGAGCTAAGTTGGGAAGGTGGCTATTGTGTTAGGGGATAGCTGGTTTTACTCATCTTCTCTAGGGATTTCAATTAGGGTGAGGTTTCCTGCAAGCACCTGGATTATAAAAAAAAAATTAAAAGATAGATCAAGGTTAGATGTATATTTCTACCTATATTCATGCAATATATTGAAACATCAAACAATGCTCCAATGTAAGAAAACTACACTAACTATCAAATACATAACAAATCAGTGATTCTTAAGAATTCAATAGAAAAGGGAGATAAGATCATTAATATGAATTAAAACATAGGAGTAGAGGTCATAAGAAACCATACTGCAAAAAATATGTTTTCTAACTTTAGACATCAGAACAACACACGAGGCCACAAGATGTTCTTCCTTCTTTCATTAACTTAAAATGGTTCTAGCATCACTGGCAAGTACATTCATGGCTACAAAGGAGCATTATAAGCTACTAAGAAAAACCGAGCATTGAGCTACTAAGAACAAGTGAAACTAAATGTCACGCCCCAAAATCTGGGCACTAGAACCTTAACCTAAAGAACTTAAACTTTAAAGATTTAAACATGTGATAATAACTATAGGAGATGAAATCTTAGTTTTCTTTTAAAACTCCTTTTACAGCATTACAATTTAAATAGATGGAAAACATATAATAGTATCTTTAAACTAAGTATTCTATGAATTTTTAAAAGAAGATAGTTACAATTTCACCCTTAATGTAAATAACTCTGCCTCTCCAATAATGGCATAAATCTATCTTTGAATTGAATAAACAAAGACATAGATTAGGAATAAGGCTTATTTGAACCTTAATCTGTTAAACATATACTTTTCTTTGAACTTGATCTAATCAACTTTATTCTACCAGAAAAATAGTTTAACCATCAATATTATTTAACAACATAGATAAAAAAAGAATCTCTCTTTAGTATTCACATAAATACATCTCTAAAACATAGTTGATTTTCAGATTACCAAATAAAATAGGATTACTTTTACAAAATGCCCTCTTACTCAAAACAACTTTATAAGACTTCATAATAAACATTTTGGCTTTAAAAACAAGCTCATTTACAAGGGTGGATTACAAGACCACCAGATGTGGTTTCTCAAAAGAACACCAATACAAGCCTTCCAAAAGCTTCAAACTGAACCTGCATAGAAATCTTTGGTTGACCATGGAGGCTCACCTCCCAACCTAGTCCTTTGCAAGGCCACCCCTAAGCTAGGGGATCTATAAATGAATGGAAGACACACATACAAAAAATTATTCACAATATCGAAACCAACAATAATTTATCAAG
The DNA here is from genome assembly GCA_018584345.1 of Thuja plicata. Classification (NCBI taxonomy): domain Eukaryota; kingdom Viridiplantae; phylum Streptophyta; class Pinopsida; order Cupressales; family Cupressaceae; genus Thuja; species Thuja plicata. Next base: position 5,441,559 of record MU228138.1, read on the forward strand.
AAATTCCCTTCCAAGGTTTAACAAAAAGAAGGTCTCCAAGAAACCTTCTCCAAAAGTGGGGTGATAGTGTACTAGCCCAGGAGGAGAAGCCAAAGAAAAATAATCTGTAATTAAATCTCAAATGAATTTCAATAAACAACCTTCACAAGGTTCAAGCCATGGCCTTTAGCCATCTAGCTTCTCCTTATCACCCCCAAATGCCCTTAGGCATGCTTGGCATCATGGGCACTCATATACCCATGTTTATCCCTCCACACTCCTGGTGTCTCAACCTATCACCCTCCTAAGGTACTCTGTCCTCCCTAGGATGAGCGTGCCTTGAAGACTCCCAAAACAAGTATGCGCACAAATAAAATACAACATAAACAAGAAAATCAATAAACATACATAGAGTAAACCAAAACTTCATACAAGACTTAACACAAAAACTCCATGAAGTTGAAAACATGAACTCAATGAAACATACATGGAGTAGTCCATAAACTACATAAAATAATTTATTAATGGAGCTCAAGCCATAAACATGCTAAAGAAAACATAAAGACATCTTTACTCTAAGGAAACTAACCTCAAATCCAAGCTATGGAAATTACCAAGTTGATTGAGAAGAGCTTTCCCTTCCAATCCTTCTCCTTCTTTCCAAAATTTACTCCTACAAATAAATCTATCTCTAAAATTAGAGAGTGGGTGTGTACCCAAAACTCCCTCTAAGGCCTTCCTTATAAAGGCATTCTTCTTAAAATATCAGGACTCATAAATGGAGGGAAGACTCTAATCCATCTACTCTCCCACTTGCCTACTTCATAAATGGACTTAAATGTTTGCAAGGAAAGAAGGGATGGCTTAACCAAAGTCTTCCAACTTTCCAAATTCGCCACTTCCAAAAATGGTGACTTTAGGGGAGTCATAAATGATTTTGAAGACTCTTAATGGGCTAAAAATGACCCCTAACCCCTAAGGTACCAAGTGGGGTAGTTATTTTTGACCCTAGTTACTCTCTGGGACTCCAAATGACCCTTCTAAACTCTACCCAAGGTTAAATATCGAAAATCCAACCTACAAGACTCAATCTAATCTCTCTTGACTCATCCATATCTTCCTTGACTCAATCTCAACTCAAGCTTATCTTCCTAAACCTTAGGGTAAGCATAGGGACTATACTAGATAACTCCTGGGTAAAGTCAAGCCTATGCTAGATACATTCACTAGCCATGCCAACACAAAGACTGCACATGTGTCAAGTGACAAAAAAATTTCACATGAGCATGACTTATTACGCATTTAATTAATTAAATAAATTACAATCATACACCACACTTTTACGAATAAAAAGACAATACAACAAGGTCCATGTCTCTTTATGTAGATAGGGCCTTAGCATCACAGTTTTTACATAGGTCCATTCCTGAATCCCCAATTAGTACCATGGTCAACTTTCTTGCACACTCATTGCACACATCAGTAGGTCCAATAAATCAACATAACAATAATAAAATACATAATGTAAGTTGAACACACATTCACTCACACTTGCATCAAAGATTCATTTAACAATATCTACATCTATTCCACATGTATAAACATAACCCTTAATAAATCTGCATCTTGATTACATCTAACATCCACTTACTAACCCAATATACAAAACCACTAAGTCTTAAACATAAATCTACATCACTCACACAAAGTATCTAATAAATTCCCCGATTACATAATCAGGTGTTGTATACAAGCAAAGGATTCCACAAATCCATAAAGTAATACATGTGTCCCAAAAGTCTGACTATAGAAAAATTAGTATTGACTGGAGAGCATATAAAAGAGAAATAGTGTTAAGATTATGTCAAATTGGGGTAGGCCTCACACTAAAATACTACTTGCAATGAACTTGAAAATACTATGCTTCTACTACTAATGGACGGCATAATCATTAATTTTGTTGACCCTTGTTATGGTACCAAAATTCTTATTCATACACAAAATTGACTGAAAAATTTACCTAATCTACCTATACACTTGCCAAATACAATATATTATTTGTGGCTGGTACTACTTGCATTGGTTACAATCACCTCGAGATGGTCAGAGGTTTGACAAGATAGAAGAAGAAGATAGAGGAGAAATTGAGAAGAATTGGCCTAGAGAAAAGAGATGAGGTACTATCAAAAGAAAATTTTCTTATATTGGTAACCTAGGCTACATGCCTCATTATTGAAAATTGTGCCTCCCCATCCTCATTTCACACTAGGTAGTTAATGCAGGAGTTACACCTCAGGGGAAGAAGATGTCTGTTAGAACCATCTCTTCCATCTGACATGTCATTATCTAGATCACCTACATTTTGACCCTTATTAACTTCTTCACACTAATCAGTCAGCTCCGGGGAACCTTGATGTAGATTTTTGTGAATGACTACAAAAATTGGACCCAAAATTCTGGAGTCTGGGAGATTACGCTCAAAGAATAACAAATTTGCAAAACTTTAGCCTGCTGGAAAAAATCTTTGAAGACTGGAGGACTTTATTTCCTTATACTATTTTGAAAGCCTCCAAGATCTAGAGGATTCCTTCTTCATCTATGTCTTTTATACAATTTTGGTGCTCTTTGGCTGGCTCCAACTATTTTCCCACATCCTGGGCACCCTCCTTGAATTCTATGACCATCTTCATGGCATCATGTGCCCAGAGCACCTTCTGGGTGAGGTGTGACATTTTTGCCTTATCAAAATCTCTAGGATTCTAGAACTGTGATTCCGTTACCTCATAAAATTTACCAATAGGAAAATTCACCGTAGTGTAGGTCTCAAAGCTAAAGGGATCAATTTATGAAACCCTTGTAACAAATGTCGAATATAAATTTAAAGAATTGTGTATGACTGAGACTTTATCCTTCAAGGATGCTACCAGTTGCTTGCTCATCTCTATTTTGAGACCAAGTCTGGAGTGTTGGACCCGGAGGAAATCGAAATGTTCATCCCCCAAAATTCATGTCTCTGTGACAATATCTTCCCTGATGTTCATCATTTCTTTGAGCTCACCGCTCCATTCTTCATATTTTTTTATCTCTTTCACCCACTGGGAAACAATGCCATTCACCTAGCCCAAAGTTTTTCTAGCCTAGTGAAGGTTTGGGAGGGTAGTCATTAGGAAGTGCCTTATGGCCCCTATCTATTCTATCACCCAATTGTCAATAGCTTTCACTTTCTTCTTTATGGTTCTTAGTTCATTTATGTCACCCTATGAAAGTAGTGTCCCAGATGTGGAAGTCTCTAGATGAATCGCAGTTAAAGACTGCACCAATTTTGTAAGAAGCCCGAAGAGATTTGCATTTTCTTCCTTTGCCTCCTTTAGCTTCTAGGCCTCTTTGTCATATCAGACCTCAATTTCCTGATTGGCCTCTCAAAACAGATCTAACTCTCCCTGTTTATCTCTCCTACTGAGAGGAACTTTTGTGATAGTATAATCTGCATCTCCCACTGTTGTCTCTTCTGCATCTAGGGGAGGCATCACTACCATCATGATGGTATTTCCTCCTATACCGGTATGAATGGTATGGAGGGTTTGAGCCTTCTTGGGCTTCTGAGCCTCTTGGTTTTGTGCCATCATTTTGGCCAGAGAGAGAGGAGTTCTTACTGCCACCAGGGCTTTCCTTTTTCTTGACTCTACTTGCCACTATAGTGGCAGGGGTATTCTTATGGCTAAGTCTTGGATACTGGAGTTTCATTCGGGGGCTGGCCACACTCCTTTGGTATTTTTAGTCTCTATGGACTCCTTTTATCCACTACCAGGATTCCTTGTTTCTCCCACCTTATTGGTATTTTCATCCATAGTGTCGGGGATCCCACCTTCCCCAACACCTATGACATCTGTATCCATATTCTCGGGGTTCTCCCCCATGTCTTTCTACCAGTTTCCTTTGACATTATCTACCAAGACACTCTCCTTTAAGGGTAAATTTTCTAGATGGGTGTAGGTTTATGGCCTGGTTCTGAAGGCGTTTGGAGTGTGAAAATTGGGGGTACGATTGTTTTAGAGGGTCTAGTTTCCCCAACCATTGTCAGCTTCTCATCTTGTGTTTTCCTTCCTTCTGTCTCTATCCCTAGGACTAGTGTTTCTTCTACACTTGGTATACTTTCTAGTTCTTGTTCCTGAACCTATTTCTCTAGAGAAACCTCCTCTTATCTTTCTCCCTCTCCGGGGATATTTTCTACCTCCTGTGTGGCAATTTCCTCCATTGCCCTCTCTACATCTCCTTGTAGATTTACCAAGTCTTTAGTCTGGAAGATATCATCAAAATTGTTGTGGGGAGGGGAGGCCTCTAGATGATCTTCTATTTTGGGGGAGGAAGAGATAAGCTCCATAGGAATGTTTCCCAATTGTCCAAGACTCACATCGGTGCTTGGTGGAGGATTATCCACCCTTCATTTCTTCCTTCTTTTCTGCAGTGGAACCCCAACATCCAAAATAGATACACCTTCATCCTCTAAATTTACCACCTAACTCATAAGTGTTGCAAGTGATGGTGAACCTGCAGGAAGGTCAAATCCAACCAGAGTGACTAGGAGATCAAGAGAAAGCTGGGCGCTGATCATTTCACCCAGCTGTCAGGATGACTCAAGTTGGGTGTGGAGTTGTTCTATTATTGGGGGTGGAACTGAGGACTAGGCTAGGGCTGTGGTGCCCTCTTTTCTTGATTTAATCTCAGTGTTATACGAAGCCCATGGGTTGGTGAAGGAAATGTCCTCAAAGGCTAGGATAGATTCATCAAAGAACTCCTCCAAATTGTGTTATTCTTCATCTTCTTCATAAGTCCCAAAGAAGATGGTCTCACATGTAAAACCAGTGTGAGAGGGCTCTTCCGAGGAGGATTCCAAGGGAGTGGGATCAACAGGCTATTGTCTGTTTGACTGGGAGATCATGATGATCTTCTCCAACATGGCACAATTCACCTTAGAATGTGAGTTGATATCGTACAATCTACACCACATGATCAAGGGGTGGAATTATGTGAGATACATAGAATGACTAGGTCTAGCACCACCCTAACTGGTATTTTCATTTAGAGGAGGACCTCTGGTGTTTGCATTGTTGTTCCATTGTTTTTGGTTGGGCTGAGGCTTGTTGATGTAGTTTCAGCCTCTAGAATTGGTATTCTCTTGGCCGGAGAAAATATTCCCTCTCTGGGAATTGGGGTTGTGGGGCACGGAAGGCCCCACCTTTAGCTGTCCCATGTACATTGTCAAGGATGACACTAATTTCTGGAGGGATTCAACCTTGGTAGACAACTGGGTAGTGGTGTCACAGTGTGATGGCTACGATGGTGGGTTACCTTGGAAAGCAGTAGCAGCTCCCAGAGTTGAGGAAAAAATTCCTCTAGTCATGGATGATTGGAAGAAAGGTACTCTGGGGGATGGTGTCAAAGGTTGCTACATTTTCTATGGGTGATTCTAGGGTGAGTACTCTAGACCTGGGCTTGTCTGGACTTGTGATGGGTAAATTTACTGGGTCATTTTCTCTATTGGTGGTGGACCTATGGACATTATTGGGGCACCCATTTCTAGGTTGGGATTATATCCCCTCATGTAAGGAGTTCCATCGAGTATAATGTTTAAGGGAATGCTTTCTCCCATCCCACTGGAGGCTTTTCTTAGGCTACAAGACAACTCTAGGGATAAGTTGTAAACTTTTTCCAAGGTGGCCCGATCATTAGTGGCACTATTTCTCCAAAGGAGAGTAGTGACAAAGGGGTCCATGGCGTTCACATATGTTTGGATAGTCACATCAGTGGATGGTACAAAAGGGCCCATGCACCATTTCAGGGCTCACTAGAATCAGTGGTTGAAGGTAGCCAGAGGCTCGTTGGGTTCCTTCTTGATGGAGATGAACTAGCTATGTGACCAAGATGGGTCCATGTGTATTTGGTAGGACACAAGGAAGCCATCTTCCATATCCTGCCAACTATTAATGGAGTTGGCAAGCAAGGTCAAATATTAGATTAGCTTGTTCTTTCCCAAGGACAGTGGGAACATCTGGGTTACAACATTGTTATGTTTTATCCAGTGCCTATTCATGGCATCTTTGTAGGCATGGAGGTGTTCCTCTATAATTCTAGGGCCTAGATGCTCATACTTGGGGCAAATCCTCTCTAGATGTGGAGGAAGATAGTTAGTAGCACCGAGGAACTGCCCCATTGGGGACTCGATGTTGTTGAAGTAGTTGGCCATTGGGGCTGTCTGATTTTAGATTGGGTTAATGTAAGTCCCTAGGCTTATCAGGGAGATTTGGGTACTTTGATGTGTGGTGAATCCCCACACAAAATTCAATGGCTATCTAGCTTAGTGGTCCTTTTCCTTCGAAAACGAGGTCTGAGTTCTACAAACTCTCTGGGATTAGGGGTTAATCTAATGACTTTTTCAGAGTGAAAAATCAAAATCAAAATTGTGGAGCCCTCAAGTGGTGTAAAATCAAAATCCCTTGAGGGAAATGAGCTCATTCCCTCCTTCTAGCACTATTTGACACTGGGTACTGGGGTACCGACCAACTTCGCCTAAAGAGGTTTACCAGGGAATGATTTCCCCTAGCCTCTAAGCACTTGGTAGTTGGGTCTTGATGGTGAAATGGAGCTAAGTTGGGTAGGTGACTATTGTGTGATGGGATATCTAGTTTTTACTCATCTTCTTTAGGGATTTCAATGAGGGTGAGGTTTCCTGCAAGCACTTGGATTATCAAAGAAAACTCAAAAGATAGATCAAGGTTAGATGTATATTTCTACCTATAGTCATGCAATATATTCAAACATCAAATGATGCTCCAATGCAAGAAAACTACACTAAATATCAAATACACAACAAATTAGCAATTCATATGCATTCAATAGAAAACGGAGATAAGATAATTAATCTAATTTAAAACATAGGAGCAGAGGACATAAGAAAACATACTGCACAAAAGATGTTTTCTAACTTAAGAGATCAGAACAACACATAAGGCCATAAGATGTTCTTCCTTCTTTGATTAACTTAAAGTAGTTCTAGCATCACTAGCGAGTACATTCATGGCTCCATAGGAGAATTCTAAGCTACTAAGAACAACCGAGCATTGATCTACTGAGAACAACTAAAACTAAAATGCTACTTGCAATGAATTCAAAAATACTATGCTTTTGTTACTACTGGACTGCAAAATCATCATTTTTGCTGACCCTTGTTATGGCGTCAAACTTCTTATTTATACATTAACTTGACCTAAAACTTGACCTAATCTACCTGTACACTTGCCAAATATAATACATTATCTGTGGCCAGTACTACCTGCACCACTTATAATCAAATCAAGATGTGTAGAGGTCTGACAAGAAAAAAAATAAGATAGAGGAGAAAACCATAGGAATCAGCCTAGAGAAGAGAGGTGAGGTACAGTTAGAAGAAAATTTAATTATCTTGATAACCTAGGCTACACACCTCATTAATACAAATTGTGGCTCCATGTCTTGGATGTGCACCAGGTAGTTAATGTAGGAGCAGCACCTCAGGGGAAGAAGACATTTGTCAGAACCATCTCTTGCATCTAACATGTAATTATCTAGATCACCTACATTCTGACCCTAATTAACTACTTGACAGTGATCGCTTCGCTTTGGAGACCCTTGACGCAAATCACTGTGAAGGAATAAATTTTTTTGGAAAACTTTGCCCTGCTAATGAAAATCTTTGAAGACCGGAGGAATTTATTTCATTATACTCTTTTGGATGCCTCTAAGATATAGAGGATTCCTTCTTCATCTATCTCTTTTATACAATTTAGGTGCTCTTTGGCTACCTCCAACTGTTTACCCAAATCCTGGGCACCCCCTTGAATTTTGTGGCCATCTTTGTAGCATCATGTGATCGGAACACCATCCAAGTGAGGCATGACATTTTTTCCTTATCAAAATGTCCAGGAGTCTGTAACCATGATTCTATTACCTCATCAAATTTACTGATAGCAAAATCCACTAGAGCACAGGTCTCGGTGCTAAAGGGATCAATTTCCAAAACCCATATAACAAATGTCGGGTATAAATTTAAAGAATTCTAAATTATCAGGAATTTATCCTTCAAGGCCTCTACTAGGTGCTTGGAGGCTAGGGGAATTCATTCCCCAATAAACCTCTTCAGGAAAAGTTGGCTGGTACCCCATTACCTAGTGAGAAATTACCCCTGTTGGCAGAGACGGTCACAAAGTCCCGTCAATAGCTTGTCAAATAGCTCACCTATTTTTCAAGAAGGTTGTAAGAATTCATGGGATACCATTACGTATAGTGTCAGACATAGATACAAAGTTCATGAGACATTTTTGGAAGACACTATTGCAAAAGTTAGGAACCAATTTTTCTTTTGGTATTTCATATCACCCTCGGATAGATGGTCAAATTGAGGTGGTTAATAGGAGTCTAAGTAACCTCCTAAGGTGCTTGACTAAGAATTATGGTCAAGCTTAGGACCAAATCATTCAATAGGTAGAGTATGCAAATAATGACACTGTCAATGGAACCATAGGAAGAAGCCCCTTTGAAATCATTTATGGACTACAACCTAGAGGGATATTTGAACTTAGGGAGTTGAAAGATGGAGCCAAGGGAGGTGGCTATGTAGAATATTTTGTACAATCTATGAAGGAAGTGCATGAGATAGTAAGGAAGACTTTGATTTAGAATACAGAGAAAATAAAGCACAAAGTTGATGAAAGGAAAAGGGATGTTCAATTTCATGTAGGGGATCTTGTAATGGTCCATTTGAATAAGGTGAGATTGCAGAAGGGAGTTTCTAATAAGCTACATATGAGAATAATTGGCCCATGTACCATTCTGGCCAAACATGGCACCAATTCATATAAGGTGGAACTTCCATAGGATGTTGGTTTATCACTTGTGTTCAATGTGGCAGATTGTTTCTCATACAAAGGACCTATGCATAATCTAGATAAGATTTTGACTGAGGTAATACAAGAAGTAGAGGGACTGAACTTACCCTCTACACCATCCAAAAATACAAAGCCAATACTTGATTCAAGGGTCTACATATAGACTAGGAAAAAGGATTACAAAGACCATCTCGCGAAGTGGCATGGAAAAGCTAATGTAGAGGCTACATGGATCAGGGAGACATAGTTTAGTAATTTGGGCATTGATTCCAACTTTCTCAATCCAAAGGTGGATTGAAATCTTTCCATTTGGGGAGGATGGTGGAGGAGTACCTAGGCTAAATCCTATCCCTATGTTTTTTTTGGCTTGTACTGACCCTAGCCAATTCATTTGTTTTTCTTTTGACCTGAGAAGGTCTTTCATGTTTGTACCTAGTTGGATTTGATTAGGATTAGTCCAATCTAGATGTTTAATGTTTTGAGTGTATTTAGTGCTAATTTAGCCTAAAATTGGAATTTGAGGTCTAGAAGCCTAAAAGGATTAACATGGTTTAGATTTATACCTAAGAAGGCCTCGATTATGTTTTTACATCATGTCATAATGATTAGAGGTCATTAACCTAAGTTTTAGGCAAAGATGTAAAAGTTGCTAAAATGTTGCTTGACAACATTTTGCAACTTTACAATGCTGCTCAACAACATTGTTAAGTTTGATTCCATTCGATGAGTTGACAAGTTAGTTAATGTAACTATCCTAAAAACATGGATAAGGAATATTAAACCATGAGGAGGTCTATTTCTTGAGGCTAGGTGGTATGAAGAAGAATTGAATTTATCTAATTTTACTCTGCAACTCTATGTTTTATATACAGTGAATTGTTTATCTTTCATGTACTAGTTAATGGATTGAATCATCAAGTTTTGTGTTGGATTATTTTAGTTAGGGTAGTTTTAGTATGTTTTTCTTTTGTGTGAAGTTTCTAAGTGTTCATTTTCATAGGTTTGTAAAATATTTGGTTAGCGCACAGTCTGTTGGTGTTGTTTAGGCAGTTTTGAGAAAAATGGCTCCCCCATAAATCTCCACTGTGTATTTCATCATGGAATGGAGGAACATGGAAGGGGAGCCTCTGTATAGTGTATATATAGAAGGAGAGCTTCAGGATATTTGTTTAGCTAATTTTCATGGCAAGCCCTAGGCAAGCTTCGAGTACATGGCTAGGAGATTGCTAGTGTTTAATGATGTTTGATTGAAGGGATAAAATTGGGAGAAAGAAACCAAGAAATTTTTTGTGAGCCTATACGTCATACAAACACGTCCTAGGAAGGATACGTCTCTACCAATCCATCTTGATAAATTTGCAAGAATAAATAATTTGATTGCACTTAACTAGCCCATTTAGCCCTAGTTGTCCTTAATTCTAGGAATCTATTATACAGACACCCTAGGACCCTAAGACCTACAAAATCCTTTGAGTATTGAAAAAGGGTATCAAAATCCCCTAGTTTTTTGGGATTATTTTGCAAGAATTAGAAAAAAATTGTCAGATAGGGATAATATAAGCATTAGGCCTAAAAGCCAAGACTGAAGGTGAATGGGGAAATCATTTGGAAAATCCATGTTACCCTTGAAAATGTACATGGAACCATCCAAGAAGGAATGAAAGAGTGTAGTACTAACTAGTGATAGTTGTCCCCTTGTGAAGCACAATAGTTACCAATGCTTATAGTGGTATTGGATTATTCCTAGACTAGTGAATTAAGGACTAAAGAGGCCCTAAGAGGAAGCATAGGGTCTTGAGAAGGCTAGGAATAGTGGAGGTCCTAGTAGGCTTGTGCAATACCACTTGGGAATTCCTAGAAAATTTGAATTTCTTCTCCACATCAGCTAACCTTCATAAATGGGCCTCCTCCTAGTTTAATATCCTTTCCACTTTTTTTTAGGTGGTTAAAATAACTACCCAACCCCAAACATCAAATGGAATCAATTCTTGACAATGTTGTCATGTAACTTTGCAAAGTTGGAAATGTTATCATGACAACGTTTTGACAACTTTTCCAATATTGCTTCTAACATAGTTTTATGACCTAAAACCCATATAAAATGATGTTAAAACACCATAGAGGTCATTTTAGGCTCAAATACAAGCTTTCCCAAGCCTTCTATGTTTTTAGACCCAAATTCCTAACTTTAGGCTTTCAAAAGCACTAAACACTAACATAAGCAAAAACAACTAGAATGGATTGAACTTAGTCTAATCCATATAGAAACTAACTCAAAAGTCCTCATAAGGTATAAAAAAACACTTCTGACCTTTCTTGGGTTAGTACAAGCAACAACCAAAACCTATAACTAGGAGATTGCCTAGGTGCTCCTGCACCATTCTTCCTAAACAAAAATATTTTAATCAACCCTTGGATTAAGCAAGTTGGAGTCTATCCCCAACTTCTTGAACTCTATTTCATTGATGTAACTATCCTCTGCATCTCGTTAGCCATGCCACTTTACTAGATGATCATTGTAAGTCTTTTATCTAGTCTTCTTCTAGACCCTTGAATAAAGTACCCTTTCTACTTTCTTTGATGGTGTAGGGGTAATTGTAGGTCCTCCACTTCTTGTATGAATTCAGTAAGACTTCAATCAAGATAAGGAGTAGGGCCCTTATAAAGGATAATATGTGCAACATTGAAGACTAGAGACAATCCAATATCTTTAGGAAGTTCAACTTTGTAAGTATTAGTGCCATATTTGGCTAGAATAGTGCAAGGTCCTAATCTCCTCATCTATAGCTTATTTGGAACTCCCTTCTTCAAGCTTGGCTTGCTCAAATTTACCATTAAAATACCCCTACCTAGAATTGTATATATTTCTTTCTTTCATCCACCTTCTACTTTCTTTGCAGTTTTCTTTGTCAATGTATTTCTCACTTATTCATGTACTTCTTTCATGGAGTTTGCAAAGTCTTCTACATACCCACTCCCTTTAGCTCCATCTTTTAAATCTCTGAGTTCAAAAATCCCTCTAGGATGTAATGCATAAAGTACCTCTAATGGACTCCTACTAGTTGTCCTGTTGACTATGTCATTATAAGCATATTATGCCTGCCCTAATAGTTGGTCCCAAGCTTGACCATATTTCTTAGTGAGACACCTCAATAGGTTCCCAAGAATCCTATTCTCTACCTCAGTTTGACCATCTATCTGAGAGTGACAAGAAGACCCAAAGGATAGATTGGTTCCCAATTTTTACCATAATGTCTTCCAAAAGTGACTCATAAATTTGGAGTCTCTATCTTAAAATATGCTCAAGGGTAACCCATGGATTATAACCACTTCTTTGAAGAATAGCTATACAATGTGACAATAATCATGAACAGTCTTAAAAGGGACAAAATGTGCCATTTTTGTTGAATCTATCTACTATGACTTATATACTAGCAAATCCTTGTTTTGTCCTTGGAAATCCTACCACAAAGTCAATGTTCAAGCATTCCCATGGTCTACTAGGAATTTGGAGAGGTTGATAAAGGCCTACATTGGAGGATGTGCCCTAGTTTTTTTGACATACTACACAACACTCCACATACTTTCTGATGTCTACACTCATTCTTTACCAAAAATAAAACCTCTACACTAACTCTTGAGTCTTATTGAATCCAAAGTGACCACTAAGTGCCCCATTATGCTTTTCTTGAATCAAATTTTCCCTAATTGATCACTTAGGGACACACAAATGACTACCCTTAAACAAAAAGTCACTCTACATTCTATATTTAGAAAAATCACCATGGAAATGATTCTTGTGTTCCTTACATACCTTATATATCTCTGCAAAGTCTTCATCCTCTGCATATAAGTCTTTAAAACTTTCAATGCCTATACTCTTCAATTGCACTTCTTGCACAGTCAGAAGTCTCCTACTTAGTGCATCATCTACATTATTCTATAGTCCCTTCTTATTCTTTATGTTGAAGGTGTACACCTGCAAGTATACCACCCATTTTATTTGTTTGTGATTGAGCTTATTTTGGGATTTCAAACAGCTAAGCTTCCGGTTGTCTAAATACACCAAACATTCTTTGGGAAGCAAATATTGCCTCCATTTCCTTAATGCTTGGACTAGAGCGTACATCTCTAAGTCATAGGAAGAGTACTTCCTCTTTGCATCATTGAGTTTATCACTGTGAAAATCCACTAGTCTCTCTTCTTGGCTCAAAATAGCCCCAATAGGAACATTGCTAGCATCACACTCAACTTTGAAGAGTTTCTCAAAACTTGGGAGAGTTAAGATAGGTTAAGTGGCTATATTTTTCTTCAAAAATTAAAATCCCTGGTTATATTGTTCATTCCACATAAAATTGATTCTCATTCCCCCTTTTATTGTATCTAGCATGGGAGCATAGATAGCACTAAACTGCTTGATGAATTTCCTATAGCATTGAGCTAAGCCATGAAAGCTTCTCACCTTTGTTGTAGTTTTGGGGGTATGCCATTTGATGATGGATTCTACCTTGCTTGGATCCATCTTAAGATTCCCTTGAGACAACACAAAACCAAGATACACTAGCTCATGCTTCAAGAACTCACACTTATATAGATTTATCATCATCTTTTCTTCATGCAGTCTCTTAAACACAATTTGCAAATGTCTCAAATTTTCTTCTTTAGTCTTACTAAATAATAAGATATCATCTAAATACACTACAAAAAGCTTATTAATGTAGTGTTTTATAACTTCATCCATAAGCCTCATGAATTTGGATGGGGCATTTGATAGTCGAAATGGCATTACAAGCCACTCATACAAACCTTCTATGGTTTTGAAGGTAGTCTTACATTCATCTCCCTCCTTGACCTAAATTTGATGATAACCACTCTTTAGGTCAATCTTAGTAAATTAATTTGCTTCTCCAAAATAGTCCATTAGGTCTTCTATCTTGGAATAGGGAATCTATACCTAATGGTGATTCTTTTGATGGCTCTAGAATCAATGCATAACCTCCAAGTTCTCCTCTTTTTGGGTGCTAGGATAGTAAAAACAAAAAATGGGCTTATACATTTTCAAATGAGGCCTTGATTTAGGAGTTCTTGTATTTGCTTGGCAATCTCCTCATTTTGTTGAGGGGTCATCTTATAAGAAGCTTTATTAGGAAGGGTGGATCCTGGGATAAAGTCTATTTGGTGGCTAATATCTCTCTTAGGGGGTAGGGTAGATTGTTTCCCATCACTCAAAATGTCTTTTTACTCCTTCAAATATTCTTGAACTTCTATAGGAATCTTTGTCTTCTTTAATGTCTTCTTTGCATCTTCTTCCTTTGACTATAAAACCAATGTATACCCTACCCCCTCTCCTTCTTCTAGGGCTTCTAAGAACTCTTTTTCGCTTACCAAAATAACATTAGGGCCTATGGGATTCACTTCTCCCTCTTCTAGTAGTGATTGGATTTTTAAATTCACACCATCTTTCTTGAAAGAATATGCATTTTTGGCTCCATCGTGCATGGCTTGTTTGTTAAATTGCCATGGCCTTCCTAGTAAAAGGTGACATGCATCCACAAGTAGGACATCACATAGTACCCTATTTTTGTACCTTCAAATAGAGAAGTCCACCCATGCTTGTTCATTCACAAGGACATGTTGTCCCTTATTCCACCAAGTAACCTTGTATGGATTGTTATGTGGAATCCTCTTCATTTTTAGTTTTCTAACTGCCTCCTCTAATATAATAATGTTAATAGACCCGGAGTCAATGATGATTTTACACACCTTACCCATCATTTTGCACTTCACTCTAAATAGTGATCTTCTCTAGCTTGGTTCTTCTCTCATAGGTTCTTTAATCAGTGTTCTCCTTATCATTAGGTTCTCTCCCTCTCTTGACTCTAAGGGTACTTTAGGGTGTTTTTTTACTACCACTAGGTTCTTCTTGAACAAAATTGACCCTCTTGTTACCCCCTTGGTAAGTAGAGCCTTTATCTGGACACCTATAGGTGGGATGTCCCATTTGGTTGTGATGATAGCACTTGATGGTTGAAAAATAGGAACATCTTCCTTGGCTATTGTTCATCCCTTTCCAATTACTGTCAGATCGTCTTCCTCTATTTAAGCCTCCTCTATTTGAGCTTCCCTCTTTTTGTTTAGCTAGTTTACTCTCTCCTTGAGTCTTTGGTTCTAAAAATCTACCACCATATCCTCCTCTTTGGCCTCTTCCATCTCTTCCTCTTCCTCTACCTCTATTATTTCGTGATTCCTGTTTATTTTTCAACTTTTCTTCCACCTTAATTGCAAGTTGGTGGTGCCTCTAAATTGTGGTAGGGGTTAGTAGACTCCATTGATCTTGAATAGTCCATCTTAAGCCATTTAAATACCTGGCTACCTCCACATTTTCATCTTCTGCAGCTCTTGACCTCATGCATAGTCTTTGAGACTCCTATGTGCAAGAGTTAACATCTAATTCTTTTTTTCTTAGACTTTGTCTTTTCTTATGTAACTAAATTTCATAGTCTTCTGGAACATATGACTCTCTAATTTTAGGTACCATAGCTTTCCAAGTGGAAATGGGTTTCTTTCCTTCTTTCTCCCTCTCATCTTGGATGAATTTCCACCAAGTGAGTGTAGAACCCCTAATCCTTTCTTTTTCCACTTTTATCTTTTGGAATTTTGTTATCCCATCACATTCAAAATGGTTTTCAAGTCCTCGAATCTAGTCTAGGACAACTTCTGGTTCCATTTTCTCACTAAAGATTGTGATTCCCTCCAATGACTTTCCACTTAAGGCTTTTAATAATTTCAAGAAGGGTTCTTTGGTGAGGACAGGGTCTAGTTCAGGGACCTCATCATCTATGGCTATCTCTTTATTCTTTCCTTAAACTCTTTCTTTGACTTCCTTAGTCTTCACCTCCACTTGATCCATTTTTTGTTCTAATTGGGCCAATCTATCTCTGAGAAACCTATTCTATTCTTCTTACTCATCTACTTTCTTTTCAATTTCTTCATTTATCACCAATGTAGACTCTCTTACTGACTCTGTAGGTTAAAACATTCACCACAAGCCTAATCTCACAGGCTCTGATACCACTATGATAGAGACTTCCTTAAGGTGCTTGCACAAACTCACTAGGACCTTAATTGTTCCTATCACTTCCAAAGACCCTATTATTTCTTCCATTATCTTCCAATTCCTTCCTTAAATATTTTAGGACCTCTTCAATACCACTATAATAGTTGGAAACCATTGTGCTTCACTAGGGGTGACTATCAACAAGTTTACCTTCACTTCTTTGATCTTTCTTGGATTCTTCCAAGTGTATTTTTGTCTCCTCTCCTTAGAAAGTGTTTGTAGGAGATATAATTTAGACTAGGAACGTTCTTGGACTCCATTTCATCCCATTAGGATAGGGTATCAATGTATTTACAAATGATTTCCAAACTCTTTTGGAATCTTGGCTTTTAGGCCTAATTCTCTTACTAGCCCTATTTAACTAGTTTTTCCCACTTCTTTCAAAACTTTCCCAAAAAACCCCAAAAACAAATATGATATTTAGATACCCTTCTCAAAGACATAAAATATTTTGTAGTTCTTATGGTTCCAAGGTCTCCATATAGTGGATTCCTTGGATTAAGGGAAACTCAAGCTAATTGGGCTATTCTTGACCAATCAAGTGACTTATGCTTGAAAAAGTACCCAAATGGAATTGGAAAGGACTAATATTCTTAGGATATCTATGTATAACCTCAATGTTCACAAAAAAATTCTTGGTTTCAATCTTCAATTCATACCCCTACATTAAAAAACAAATAGATCACTGACAAGCACCTAATTGAATGCACTGGACTGGCCTAGGGATGGTCATTAAAAATAGCTAAACATCTTAGATAAGATCCTCCATTCATATTTACACTATAAATGGGATCCAAATCCATATCCCTCAAAGCCCTGATGAAATTCATGATAGAGATCTATGAGGGAGCTATTTTATTACAAACTATCCTGACAAAACCAGTAACTAGCTAACTAATAAAAGAATTTACAAAACTACACTACTGAAAACTAAGAAACTTCAAACCAAATAAAATTTCACTCTAAATACCCCATCTACAATAATCCAACTTTATATTGAGTGATTCAATCCATTACAGTATCCTAGCAATGAAAAGTAATCAATTATGCACAAGAACACAAAATACAAAGCAACTTCACACAATTTGAATTTCTTCCCCACATAATCTAACCTTAGGAAATGGGCCTCCTCATGGTTTAATATCCTTTCCACATGTTTTTGACAACTTTGCAAATATTGCTTCTAACATGGTTTTATGACCTCAAACCTATATCAAATGATGTAAAAAAACCATAGAGGTGATTTTAGGATCAAATAAAAAATTTCCCAAGCCTTCTAGGCTTTTATACTAAAATTCCCAACTTTAGGCTTTCAAAAGCATTAAACACTAACATATAAAAAAAGAACTAGAATGGACTGAACCTAGTCTGATCCATGTACAAACCAACTCACAAGACCTCCTAAGGTCTAAAAAAACACTTCTAACCTGGCTAGGGTCACTACAAGCCATAACCAAAACTTAGAACTAGGAGATATCCTAGCTGCTTGTGCACTACTCGATAAGGTTTGTAAAGTTATCATAAATTTTTGTTCTACTGATAACATAGTTTCTATGGAAATTATTGAAAAGGTAAAATTGAAAAAGATTCCACATACTAACCCTTATAGAGTTACTTGGTTGAATAAAGATCAAAATATATTAGTTAATAAGAAATCTTGGGTGGAATTTTCCATAAGAAGGTATAAGGACCGAGTTTTGTGTGATGTCTTGCCCATGGATGCTTGTCATCTATTGTTGGGTAGACCTTGGCAGTTTGATAGAGATGTAATGCGTGATGGAGATAAAAAATCCTATTCCTTTAAGAAATATGGACTGACTTTCAAGATACAGTAAATCTTGTAAGAAGGTGAGGTGATGAAAGGGAGTCCTAGCATACTATTGGTCGGTGATAAATAATTTTTGAAGACACTAGAAGAAGAATATGGAGTGGTCTTTGCTTTGGTTCTAAAGCCAAAGGATGAAAGGAGAAAAAAGAAGGAAGAGTTACCCTTAGAAATCAAGGAGTTGTTAACTCAATATCAATCCATAGTTAGTGATGGTCAGTGAGCTAACCTACCACCTAACAGGTTTATAAGTCATCAGATTGACTTCATCCTAGGAGTTTGACATCCAAACAAAGCTGCTCCTAAAATGACCCCACGTCAAAATGCAAAAATTGCTAGCCCAATTCAAGAGTTACTAGATCAAGGGTTGATTAGAAAGAGTATAAGTTCATGTCCTATTTCCATAGTTGTATCCTGAAAGAAGAGTGGTACTTGGAGGTTGTGTACATATTCTAGGGCCATAAATAGGATTACTATCCGATCTAAATTCCTAATACCAAGGATAGAAGATTTAATGGATTATCTTGGTGGAGCTAAGTATTTCTCCAAAATAGATCTTAAGAGTGGGTATCATCAGATAAGAATAAAAGGTGGAGATGGGTGCAAGACTTATTTTAAGACTTCTGAGGGACTCTATAAGTGGCTTTTTATGCCTTTTCGGTTATCCAATGCCCCAAGAACATTTATGAGGTTAATGAATGAAGTGTTGAAGGAATTAAGTGGAAAATGGGTTGTGGTGTACTTAGATGATATTGTAGTGTTTAGTAAAACCAAGGAGGATAATCTTAGCCATATGAAAATGGTAATGCAAAGACTGGATGTAGAGAAGTTGACAACCAACTTGGAGAAGAGTGAGGTCAAGAAGCAAGAGTTAGTATACTTGGGTTTTATTATCTCAGAGGGTAACTTGAAGATGGATAAAAGCAAGGTGGAAGCAATATTGAATTTTCCTACACCTAAGTCAGCCACAAAAGTAAGTGTATGCACCCTAAAATGGTCGCCTAGACTTTGGGCCCCATTTATTATTTTATAAATTTATCAAATTTCTGAATCAATGCTTTGGAATATTTTCAATTCAAATCATTTTCCTTGATCAAATTGTAATTAATTCAATTATTTCAATATTTCCTAAGGTTTGACCATTTTTATTTAATTAAAAGATTTAATTTCCCTTTTAATTAAATAAAATTCCTCTTATTTAATTAAAAGATTTAACCTCCCTTTTAATTAAATAAAATTCCTCTTATTTAATTAAATTCAATTTCCCCCATTTAATTAAATAAAATTCTTCTAATTTATTTAATTAAAAGAAAACCCCTCTTTTAATTAAATAAATAAAAATCCCCACTTAAAGCACTTTATTTGTTGAAAAAGGAAATGAATTAAATTAAACATTAAATAAAAATCCCTTTTTCTTCACATCTTTCTCAGTGGTGGGTTTTTGCCTCTTAATCGTAGCCTTTGATTTTTGCCTCTTAATCTCAATCGTTCACTTTCCTTTAAAAGGAGACCTCTCCCTCTCATTTTCATATTAGGTTTTCATAATATTGTTATGCTACAGGTTTGGAGAGAAATTTTGCAGGAGAATTTGAGCATTCAAGCTCTTTTCTTGTTTTCCTTATTCTTGCATTCACGGCTCCTCATAAAGATTAGAATCATGTTTATTTCCATAGATTAGATTTACATTAATATTTCCTTTCATAGACTAATATGCATTGTTATCATATAGAGTAGATTTCATTTTTATGCATTTGAATCTCTCGTTTCATGGTGTATTTGCAATAGACGCAACAAGGTCAATCTGAGGGCCTTCATTTTACATTTTTACACATCCATGACTAGAGAGCTATGGATCGATTTATGAGGCCTCATTCTTGAGCAACCTTGAATGAAATGATTCATACAAGTGTGACAACATTTATGCACACATTTTTTGTGCCTACTGTGGGGCAACCCACCTCTTGCATGTTGGTTTTGATTATTTTTGGAGCTAAACCTTGTGCAGATTTGTTTGGAGATGGAAAACCCTAGATTTGAAATATTTGATCATATCTCTCAAACCGCTTCATTTTTTGGTTTGGATTTTTTTTACAGGTTGGTGAAATATCAGAGAAGCTTCAGTAAAAAATTTAGATATTTTGGAGGTAATTTGTATTTTTTATGATCTTTTCTTTGTTTTTCATAAAAAATCAATTTTTGGCACATATTAGCATATTTTTCAGAAATTTTTACATTTCTGGAAAGATCTTGAAATTCTACAGGGGGTCCATTCATTGTGTTTTTAATTTGGAGGTCATATCATAGCTCATTTGGTCAATTTATAAAAACTAGTCTATTTTGGGAAAGTGGCTCTCTAGGGCACAAATGAAAAGATCTTATTAAAATTTTGACATTTTTGGAAATCTCTCCATTTTTTGACAAAGGTCTCTTTTCTTCATTTTGGGTTTAGGGTCCGAATTCATGTGGTATAAGTCAAATCTTGTTGACAAGGTCAAAAAATCAAAATTTAAAAAAGGGTATTTGATGATTAGTGTACACTTATTTTTCACATGGTTCAATGCATGATGTAAGTTGTCATTTGGATTATTTTCTGGTTATCATTGATCCTAATAGTTTATTTTCATATCTAACCATCTTAGGGTTTGCATAAGTTGAATATACATTACATATCTTGTTTTCTTGTCCTGTTCATTTGAAGGTTCATGGCTTGCTTTCATGGAAAATGCTTAAAACAAACACAAAAAAAAAAGGTAAAATCTAATAAGTGCATTATGTTGGATTTGAGGTATTTTGTTACATCTCTACAATATTTGGATTTTGGGATTAAAAATAAACCTCTCATGTGTTTGGCTTGAGTGTTTACATGCTTTCATAGAACACATTTCAATTGATGCTCTTAATGGGAAA
>MU228138.1:5466372-5492671 GCA_018584345.1 Thuja plicata
CAATCCTTCCATTCACTATCCTTCTACCTTCTATCATTTTTCCTCATTTGTCTATTCCTCCTATCTTCCAACCTCACTCGCTTTGCATAAAACCTTATCCTCCATTTTTTTTCTTTCATCTTCCTTTTCCTATCAGCATCTTTGAGCATATCATTTTGAATCCTTGGCATATCATGGTTTATCCTTTCAAGGAGCATTGTCTAAAAAGCTTTCCTTTTTCCAAAAAATTCAAAAAAATTCAAAATTCAAAAAATATATATATATAAAAAAAATAGAAAAAAAAGAGAAATAATTTCATCCTATGGTGAAAACCACTCCCTTGTGGCACCTTGGATAAGTACCATGATGAAAAATTGGCAATCAGGCATCATGCATATTTCTTCTACATCTTTCATCCATTTCATATTCTCTCTTTGATCTTGACAATGTTTATCTATACACGAACATTTGGGCTATCTTGTGAGCTATCTTATGATGATCTTTCTTTTATTCCTTTCATGTTTAGCCTTCATATCTATCTTCCTCCATTCATTTTTTCCTATCGCTATCCTTTTCCTCTTTGGTCTTGATCTAATAAAAAAAAAAAAAAGAGTAAAACACAGTGCTATGAGGTCTCTTGACATGTCTTTTCCTTTGGACTGCATCCTTTCTTTCTTTTGCATTACAATTTGTGACTTATCCTATGCTGGCCTTTCATTCTTGTCCAAATGTGCTTCACATGATGTTTCTTTATTTTCCCCTAGCTTGTTTACTCTTGAGGAGTTTGCCTTTGAGGATTTCTTCCCTTCATTCTCCTTCATTCTCTTTTCTTCCATCTCTTCCACTAGCTTGCTAATCCCTCTTGTCCTCCACCTTGCTAAACATTGGGACTGCATGATGTGATTTTGCTTGGGAGTTTGATGCCCATTCTATCTGGGGGAATCCCTTTGTACATATTATTGATCCTGAAAAAATCCAAAAAATGATATATTGTTAAAATGCTAAAAATCAGAAAATGTCTTGAAAAAATGATCATCTTAGTGAAAACCTAGCAATAGGTGCTTTGATGTATCTCCAAAAAAAAAATATATTTCAAAAATACAAAAACATTCAAAAATTCAAAAAATTCAAAAAAATAGAAAAAGTGCCTTGATGAAAACCTGGAAACAGGCGCCTTGGTAGCAAAAATTCAAAAAAAAATATAAAAAGTCTCGAAAAATGAAGAAAAAAATGAAAAAAAATGAAAAATAAAAAGTTGTAATAAAATCCAAGTGGTGAAAACCTGGAAATGGGCATTACTTGAGGCCTTTGGACCCTTGTTTCTTACTACATGACCTCAACACTTAGCCTTTCTCCATCATACCTTGTCCTTGTTGCCTTGGTTTGGAATTGGTCTTTGTCTTTGTCTGGGGGCATACCTATGTTGGCTTCGGTCTCTTGGATGTGTTTGTCTTTAGGACACCTCACAAATGGTGTTTTTCAATACCACCCCAACTTTATTTTTCAATACAACCCTTAACATTGAGTGTTTTTCAACACTTATCAGTTTGGTCTTACCTCATTTTGTCATGTGGTCTTGCCTACTTGCAAGCATTTGATCCTTATCCTCAGAACTCAGTTTCAGTTAACACACTTAAATTTTTAAACGAAACAGTTAATGCTTGAGCTATTTTATGATCTTTTCTTTTTGTGCTGACTGTTATTGATTTTCATTGAGTTTCCTTGTCTAATAAGTCTCTCTGTGATGCATAGCTAGAGGACTTGGGGCATGGGGCATGTTTTTATTTGCTTCCTGCTTTATGCTTCATTATTTTTGCACAACCATTCTACTGGTCATCCTGGCCTCTATGCCTTGATGCGAGAATGGTTTTTCTATATTAAATTGGGTAAGCTAACATCACAGTCATCTTGACCTTTATGTCTTCGATGCTTATGTCAGAATCTTTCCACATTTCAAATCTGATATACATCACATTCATATCTTCATAGTTGCACTCGTGACTAGCGATGGTTGTGTGATGTTTCCGATATATATCACATTCATATCTTCATAGTTTCACTTGTGACTAGTGATGATTGTGTGATTTTCTGATGTCTGTTAATAATGGCCCAATGATGAAAATAAGTTCCTTTACATTCTTTTATGAATGACGAACACAAGATCCTATGTTTGTTTCTCTATTGAAAGTACACCTTTGCATTTTCATGTAGCTTGCATTGTTAGACTTCATGTTAGTTTGATGTTAGGAAGAAATATTGAATTGTCCTACACCTAAGTCAGCCACAAAAGTAAGAAGCTTCCATGGATTAGAACAGTTCTATAGGAAGTTTATCAGACAATTTAGTGACATCAGCACACATGTTTGGATACCATAAAAGGAGGTATGAAAACCAAGTTCTAATGGAATGAGTAGGCTGGTAAGGTATTTGAGAATTTGAAGGGGAGAATAGAAACCCAACCTATACTGAAACTTCCCATTTTTGACAAGTTGTTTACTATGGAATGTGAAGCTAGTAATATTTCCATTGGTGTAGTTTTGAGTCAAGAGGGAAACCAGTAGCTTTTCACTGTGAAAAACTCAGTGATTCAAAGAATAAGTACTCATCATATGATTTAGAATTATATGCATTATTGAAATCACTAAAGAAGTGGAAACATTATCTCCTTCCTAAAGAATTTGTAGTCTTTAGTCACAATAAGGCTTTAAGTTATCTGAATTCATAGGATAAACTAAGCCATAAGCATATGAAGTGGGTGGAGTATATCAAAGCCTATACCTTCACCATCAAGCACAAGAAAGGAGTTCTGAATAAGGTGGTGGATGAATTAAGTAGAAGATTACTCATAGTACAAGAAATTTAGTTAAGAAGCATTGGCATAGACAAATTCAAGGATCTATATCCAGTGGATGAGGATTTCTCAGTAGCCTATAAGATATGTAAAGATTTTCAAAACCACTTTCATAGTGAGTATTCTGATTTCACTCACCAAGAAGGTCTTCTGTTTAAAGGAGGACAAATATGTGTACCAAAAGGTTTAATGAGGGAGAATTTAATGCAAGATAAGAATAATGGCTCATTAAGTGGACATTTTGGGGTTCTTAAACCTTTAGAGTTAGTACATAGGTACTACTATTGGCCAAGAATGAGTAGGGATGTCTAGAAGTATGTAGAGACTTGTATAGTTTGTCAAAATTCTAAGGGGACTTCATCTAATGAAGAATTGTATCAACCACTTCCAGTTCCAAATAGACCTTGGGAATGCCTCAGAATGGATTTTGTGGTTGGACTTCCTAAGACCAAGTTGGCAATGGACAATTTTTTGTGATTGTGGATAGATTTAGTAAGATTGCTCACTTTGTGCCATGAAAAAATACTCATCATGCATGCTATATAGAACACCTTTTCTTTACCTAAGTAGTAAGGATACATGGATTACCCTTATGTATTGTATCAGATAGGGACTCTAATTTTATGAGTCATTTTTAGAAAACCTTATGGAAGAAGCTCAGTAAAAATCTTTCTTTTAGCTCAGTATATCAGGCACAAACCGATGGTCAGACTGAAGTGGTGAACTAAAGCTTAGGAAATATTTTGAGATGCCTTAAAAAGGAGTATGGACAATAATGGGATCAATTACTCTCTCAAGAAGAATTTTCCTATAATGATACAGTCAATAGATCCAATGGAAAGAGCCCTTTTGAAATAGTGTATGGGATTCATCATAGGGGTATATGTGAACTCAAGGATATTGGAAGAAACACCTAGAAGAGTGGCTATGCTGAATATTTTTCTCAATACATGAAAGAAGTCCATGATACTATGTAAAAGGTATTAGTGGAGAATACAACTCACACCAAGTAGAAGGTAGATGAAAATAAAGAGATGTTCAGTTCCAAGTTGGACATTTGGTCATGGTTCACCTAAACAAAGAAAGAATGCAAAAAAGGCGTCACAAGTAAACTTCAGATCAGGAAGATAGGCCCTTGCACAATTCTGGGAAAGGATGGTTCTAATGCTTACAAAGTTGATCTTCTTACTAATATAGTGTTATCTCCAATTTTTAATGTGGAAAATATTCTATCCTATAAGGGGCCAATTCCAGAGGGAGGTCCTGATCTATCAATAGACACAAAGGATTTCAAAGCATTGAAACTTCCAGTTACTCCAAAGCCCAAGCCATAGAATATTTTGAATTCAATAATTTCTAAGAAAACTAGAAAAAGATTGACATGGAACATTTGGTAAAATGGAAAGGACAAGCTGATTTTGAAGCTACATGGGTGTCAGAGACCAATTTCAATAAGTTAGGCATCAACCTTGACTTCATCCAATCACTTGGAAGTTGATTTCTCTTATTCAGTGGAGTATGGTGCAAAAGCTCCTAGAAAACTTAGGGTTAAAGGTCCTTAGGAACATTTTGGATTATTTTAAGTTGGTTTGTAATGTGTTTGTTCATTCACTCTTGTAATGAATGAGTGTAAAATGATTCAATTTGGTGAATAAACATCCTATTTACTTAGATGCATGTTTTTAGTTTTCTTGTGTGTTGCTGAGGTAGTTTATAAGCCTCTATAAATACAACCAAGGCATTAGGAACCTTTGAGAATTTTCTTGATATGTATTGTTGATGCTGAGTAATTATGCTTTGTATTGGTGCTTGGTAATGATGCTCAGTACTAGTGTTCAATAATTATTCTTAGTACTGGTGCTCAGTATTGGTACTTGGTATTGGTGCTCGATAATGATTTTACTCAGTACTATTAATGCTCAGTAATGATGTGCTTGGTACTATTGTTTCTCAGTGATATGTTATGATGCTCAATATGTGTTACTATTGCTCGATAAAATATGTAACAGTGGCATGGGAAAAGCGAATGTTGTCTTTAGTGGATAGTATTGTCAATTTTAACAGTTCCTAAGAAGATGCTTTTGACCTTAGTGGGAAGTTAAGGATATTCCAAAGATGGGAAGATGATTTAAGATCTCACATGCCTTTAATTTAGGATAGGGGTGTGAGAGAGTGATTAGAGAGATTGAAAGAGTTAGATACTTTTATATGGTTTTTTGATTTCCTAGTTAATGAAAAGTTGCAGGTTATGTGTTTAAATATTATTGTTTACTCTGTGTGTAAGTAGTTTTAGTATTTTTTCATTTTGCAAGTTGTAAGTTTCTGGCCCATCCTGGTTTGTATATATTGCATGGCTCTTGAAGGTTCTTGAATCCATGGTGAGAACTGTGATCTTGGATGGAATTTGAGAGAGGAGCCCCTGTGTATAGTTTTCTTTTTGTTTTTGTTAGGAGAAGTGACTCTCATGGTTTTGGAATTCTTACCCTTTGCAAGCTCTATAATATTTTTGCTAGGTAAGAAATTGAGAAAGATGTTATGAGTGCATTGGTTGAATGAGTTGGTTTAGTTAGAATGAATCTACCCTTGTAGGTTCACCGAGTGTGGAAGAATAACTTGTTATTAGGAAGCAGGTTATTGAGAATGAAGTGAAGTTCTTGGTGACTTACTTCAGTTTAGAGTTTGAGAATACCCTAGGAGGTCTAAGAGAGAGACCTTAGAGTATAGTCAGGTTGACTCTATAGAGAAGGATCTTGAGTCCCCATCACAAAGCCCACAAAATCTCTTATGACCCCCAAAATGAAACATGCCAAAACTCCCCATATGGTCCCCAAATGGATACACAAATATGGCACCATGGAGCCCATACTCCATGTTTTCTCCCTCTCCTCCATGAGGAGAGACTCTAGACTCAAAAGCTATCCAATTTTCTATCCACCCCCAAGGTTACTCTTCCCTCTCAAGGGTGACTGTGCCTTGAGAACTCCCATACATAAATATTACAACATAATGCAAAGAAAACACAACACAACAAGAACACATCCAAGAATTTTCCATTACAATCATACAACTATTTTACATAACCACACTTCAACACTTATGCATATTCAAAAAATTAAGCAAAAAATAATGGAGAGAAACCATCAACCTATGTCCAAGATTATGGAAATGAGTTGAAGAAGAGATTCCTTTTTTTGAAATCCTATCTTCCTTAAAAAAGTCTCCACTAACTCTAGCAAGTCTCTAAAATTAGAGAGTAGGTGAACAACCCCAAAGTTTCTCCAAAGTCTCTACTAAAAGTATTCCTACCACCCTCCCAACAAACTCTCATAAATAAGGTATGACTCAAGAAGGGTAATTTTTCTCATTCTTGTCTCCCTTATGAATGAGAGGTAGACCAAAAGTGGAGAAAGGGGATGAGCTTTTCCTCTTTTCCCATACCCGAATTCTTGACACTTGACTTTAGGGGCATAATAGAAGGGTAATAAATAATTTATGGCCTCTTCTTTGACCAAAATATAACCCCCAAGCCATAGTATACCAAGTGGGGTAGTTAAAATTGACTCTAACTACACTCTACAAGCTCACTAGACCCTCACAAAACCCACTTGAAGTTTACCTATGGGTTTCAAGTGGTTTGACTCCATTTACAGTTTCCTAACCAAAGGGTTTACATGGGAAAACTACAAGGTAACCTAGGGTAAGTGTCAACTCCATCCTACTCACATGTTCTTATCATGCCAACACACATTTTACAAGTGTCAAGTGACACTACACAATTACACATCCCATACACATAAGGAAAGACATTATGATAATCACATAATTGAAATTTACACATAATAACTAATACAATCATACACATCATGGGTAAAAATTAAAATACAACACAAAAATATTTTGTCTCTTCATTAGACACAAGCTTTGCTTTGCACTGATTTCACAATAGTGTAACCTTGGTTTCCCGATTTATTTCCATGGTCAAATTTCCTGCACACTAAATCCAAATATCAGAAGTCTAATAAATTTCATGTATATAGAATATGAAATAAGAATCATTCATGCATTTAAAAAAAACTATATCATCACATAACCAATTATAAATTCAAAATATCATAAACAATTTAACCATTTTCTAGATGAAGTCATATGCACATATAAATAATATTTAAGCATCTAAAATTTGATTTTCAATGAAATCTCATTTCATCATAATTGATTCCAATTACCATTCCCTAATTACTCCACATAAAACATATATACTCCATTGTATCATCATAGTATTCATAAAGTCAAATAAACCTAAAGAAAATTATAAATGTATCATAGGGTCATCATCGTGAGCATCATAAAATAAAGTGCATTTGAAATCCAATGTGATCAAATCCCTATCATGTAGAGTAATAATCCATAATGCATCAAAATAGAGTATGGAATACTATGTCTATCATAAACATAAAGTGAAAAGCTATGACGGGCCCAGGGTGAGGCCTCACAATGCATTCAGTAGTTTTTATGTATAATGATTCATTATTGTATACCATGCGACTTGTGTAGTGGACGGTGGTTTATTATGTACACCATGTTGTATCAGTGTATCTTTTGCACTTATCATATTGAATTATATCTTTTGATTAAGTTTTAATATATTTAAATATTAGTTTACTTAAAAGTAACTTTATATCATGGAACCATTGAGATTGTTAATTATATTTATTTACTTTAGAAATATGTTTATCATATGTTGTTATTTAATCTGCATTTGTGTTGTCTAAATTATAAAAAAAATCCATCAACTTAGTATCATGTTTAGGTTAATTTCTATTAGGTTCTCTAGCGGGGTGTTACATCTGTTATAAGAGCATGAGTTTCTACACTGAGAAATCTAGGAATTTGTATGCCCATTAGGTGTCTTGTATTTAAAACTTGAAACCAAAACATAGACACATAACTCTTTTTGTATTTCAAACTCATTTTTTTGTGACTGCACCTTTATGTTGTATTTCTTTTCACTTTTTTTGAGATATCATTCTATCTTTTGGTTGTCATAGGTAAGATGTATTTTGAGATTAGAGTTATTTCTAGGGACTGAGGTAAATTCCAAGGTGGAGGAATTGGAAGGGGTAGAATTAACATCACTTTTATGAGCCTCATTTAGGACAGTGGCCATGAGAAAAATAGGGAAGAGAATGGTGGTGAGGAGCATGCAAAGTTAGAGGAACCTTACACTAGGTAGTTATTACAGGCAATTTTGAATCATCAAAGATTTGATAAAAACATGATTGTGAAGGATGATTCTCATCATTTTTAGAATGGAGAGAGAGAGAGAGAGAGAGAGAGAGAGAGAGAGAGATGCAAAGTGGGCAGTAGGAAGCCTTCAAATGACTCAAAATAGGGCAATGTACCCTAAACACCAACTTCTCAAGGCCAAAGTGCTTCACACTTATCACAAGTGTGGGAAAGGACATGGTTAATGTTATCGCAACCCCAAAACCCTAAGGGCAACCTAATCACTAGGTTTCACCAATCCTACAACACCAACTACCAAGGTTGGCTTCACAAGCACTTGACCCAAATTCTCAACAATACCCCCAAAGTGACTTATAGGAACATGGGTGATTTATGATCATAGGTGTGGTCTATTTAGGTCCCTAACATTTAGTTCAAATGGTTCTTTCACTTAATTGCAACCCATATGACATATTTTCTTCACAAACCCAAGACTAGGCTTGTAGCCTTTTCCAAAAGGAAAATTGAATTTAAGTGAGATTATTCTACATAATCCCCTTAAAAAATTAGGGATTCATACACCCTTTATGGCCTAATACTTTGGACTCAAACCCTAGAACATGGAAATGAGAAAGAGGTAGGATGACACAACAAATTGCTTCTGCAGTTAGGGCTAATTAGGCCTCCACTTGCATGAGAAGTGCCTTCAAGATATGTCCAATTCCAAAAATTATGTTTGTATCATGTGATGGTGCATACAAGGGTCTCCTCCTCCAATTTAGAGCCTCTGATCAATTCCCAAATGAGAGTTATGATTGTTGTCCTAATTCTG
Organism: Thuja plicata; assembly: GCA_018584345.1. NCBI lineage: Eukaryota > Viridiplantae > Streptophyta > Pinopsida > Cupressales > Cupressaceae > Thuja > Thuja plicata. The sequence goes on from MU228138.1 coordinate 5,475,261, forward strand.
GATTGGTGCATACACAAGGATATACACCTAGGGAATCATTGTAACTACATCTCCCTGAATTTCGGAGAACCTATCCTATATAATCTTAAAGAGAATCCTATAAAAAATATTTCCACCAAGGGTCATTGAATTCTCATCATGGAAAGAGGAAATACACTCATTTTTCCTTGAAACCTTGATTTAGGGCCTACAAACCAGGCAGTGAGTTTGAAAATTCAATAAATTTTAAACTAAGATTGATAAACACATGAGAGAAAATAAAAATGAAAGAAAATTCAAAAAAATAACCCTTGGTGTCATACTTTCATGTCCTTATATGTGTGCCCAACTGTACAGAAAGACTATTTCCTAGGAATGCAGGAAAATGGTTATATATTATTAATTTCAAAATGCCAAATCACATGATTATCCTACCACCTTCTTGAAAGGGATTTTTTTAGGCACTCTGAATATTTACATAACATATTTGAACTAATTCACCATTTGGGAGTTTTTTTTCAAACAGTTGTCAAGTTTGCTCAAAAGTTGCTTGACAACTTTTGAGCAAGTTTTACATATTTTGCATTTTTGCAAATCTGATAACCAAAAAAGGTCACAATGTTATTTTTGTGATCCCTAGTGGAGCCAAACATGAAAAACCTAAAAACAAACTATTCCTAGGGTTTTGGACCATTAATGACCAATAGTTGACCAAGGGCTCATAAGGTGCCAAACTTGGAACTATGGCCTTACAAGGTGGTCCAGTGATTAACCCAATCTCTTAACATCACTAAAGGCCTCTTAGGACCTTGAGGGAACCCATAGGTTCCATAGGAACACTTGGTTCATTTAGGATGCTCCTACACCATACTCCCAATGAGATTTGAACTCAAGTTCCCACTTGAGGTTAACTGGTCAACAATGGTTCCATGTTGTTGGATTTGTTCCTCTGTCATCTAGGTGGCACCTATTAGAGGGAGTCATTTGTATTTCACTAAGTACTGCATGTACTTGTTCTTCCTTGTTTTCTTCAACACTTTGGATTCCAAAATTGTGTCTAACTCCATTGCTTTCTTGGTGGGAGATCTATCACATAGTATCCATCATGTTCAACTTGTGATCCCTGCACATTACTAATGTTTGCAACACACTTGTAAGGGGTGAGGTCTGCAATATTAAAAATAGGAGAAATCAATATAGTAGGGGGCAAAGAAATTTCATATAAATTTTCACCCATCTTGTTGAGGATGGTGCAAGGTCTAATTTTCTTCATGTGCAACTTTTAATATCTGCCTTTAGGGAGTCTCTCCTTCCTTAGGTATGCCCATACCTTATCTCCAACTTTGAAATGAACTTCTCTCCTTCTCTTGTTTGCTTGTGCTTTGTACTTCCTAGTTGACTTTTTTAGTGACTCTTTCACTTTTGTCTGCACTTTAGAGATCAGTTTTGCTAGTTCCTCTCCTTGTGCACTAACTCAGAAATTAGATGGTAACTCTACCAAGTCCAATGGACCTTTGGGATGCAGTCCATATACTATTTGGAATGGTGTCTTTCTAGTGGATCTATTCATGGAGTCATTAAATGCAAACTCTGCCTATGGTAGGATCATGTCCCAACTTTGGGTGTACTATTTGGTTAGGCATCTCAAGAGATTTCCAAGAGATCTATTTACCACCTCCATTTTCCGATTTGTTTGTGGGTGGTATGCTGAGCTATAAGTCAGGTTTGTACCCAATTTCTTGAAGAGTGTCCTCCAAAAGTGGCCCTTAAATTTACAATCTCTATCAGAGACTATGGCTTGTGGTAGACCATGGATTCTAACCACTTCCTTAAACAATAGGTGTGCTATATGGGAAGCATCATTTGTGCTCTTGCAAGGAACAAAGTGCACCATTTTACTAAATCTATCCACAATGATAAAAACACTATCATAACCCTGCTTTGTCCTTGGCAAACCCATAACAAAGTCCATTGAAATTGATTCCCATGGCATAGAGGGAATTGGTAGGGGTTGGTACAATCCTTGGTTAGTGGATACACCATTTGTTTGCTAGAAAATAATACAAGATTCAAAAAACTTCTTGACTTCATTCCCCATCTTTGGCCAAAAAAAACTCCTTTTAGCTATATCAATGGTCTTATCTATCACAAAATGTCCTCCTAAGCCACCACAATGTTTCTCCTTAATAATATTTGTTCTCATGGAACATTTAGGAAAGCACAATTAGGTGTTGGAGATTTTCTTCTATGAAAATAATTGATTGTATGTTTTTCCATTGATAACAACATATAATATATAGCAGTGTTCTATATGAAATTATTAGTACAGATGTTTTGGACCCATACATGTTCACATCCATGAAGTATACATGTTCTAGATGCTATGTGCATTCACGCCAAGTTAGATATAAATTTTCAGTTGAGTTATGTTAATCAGTTATGACAGTTACAGAGATTAAAGACTATCTATGAAGAGCCGATGTAATTACATTAATATTTGAGTTGCACCTATCTTTGGGATATGCATGTTTGTATTCATGTTTAGTTATGAGTTAAAGATAATAATCTAAAGGTGCCAAACACGTTCTATCGTAATCATGAAGTTGGAGTTAATTTGGTAGATCCGACTTTGTGAAGCATCATGTCCATTCAATATGAGTCACGTGTTTCTAATCAGGTTGCGTGGATGATGTGGCTGACTAAAGAAGTATTGAAGGGACTCCTAGAGCTAACGAAGATCACATCCTTTGGAGAAGATACTTATATTAGTTCATTTGATGAATGCCAAGTGTGAATGAAAGAAATAAAGATAGCAGAAGTATAGGACAAAATGGTTGTTGTTGTGGGACAGTAGAGACATTTAATTTATCAAGGAAAGATCTATGTGAAGAAGAAGTGGAAGTATACAACACACTAGAACTAATCAAAAAAGAATGTCTACTCTAATATTTCATCTATCAGATATAGTGTATATCTGTTCTACTGCCTTCATCATTCTAGTAGTGAGCTTTTGGATAGTGAGTCCTCACCCCTAACAGGGTTACTTGTAAAAGACTCCTAATAGGGTCTGACCTTTAACCAGGTCTTTGTACTTATTACATTGTAAAGAACAACTCCTAATAGCATTGCGAGATCTCCTAATAGGGATAATTATACTCAAGTACAATTCTTTGTGGGTGCTAATTCCCACTGAGGTTTTTACCTATTTGGTTTCCCCATAACATAAATTATTGTATTCTCTATTGTGTTATATGAATGTGCATTTACTTTATGTTAATTGTATCTAAGAAAAGAAAGTAAATTGAAGTATTTGATATCTGATTCACCCCTCCTCTCAGTTATCCTTTCAAACTATTCTAACAATTGGTATCAGAGCCAAGTTCCTTGGAGAAAAAGCCTAACAACTTAAGGTAGATCAGATGACATACTTCAGGAAAGAGAGTCCTAAGTTCGATGGAGAAAATTATCTTGATTGGAAAAACAAAATGATAACACATCTATAGTGTGTGGGCTTTGAGATATATGAGGTTGCTACACAAGAAGTTGATGTTCCTGCTCTAGAGGATCTTGCAGAAGAAGACTCTACTATTAAACAAAAGGAAGTATTCACTAAGAATTCTATTTCCAAAGAAGCCTTAATTAGCGCCCTATCTGACAGTGAATTTTTTGAAATCAAGAAGGCAGATAAAGCACACTCTATATGGAAATACTTAGAAGATATGTTTGAAGGAGACATCCAAGAAAAGAGTGTGCATAGACAGACATGGAAGAAAAGATACAACAATTTAGAAATGCTACCTGAAGAAAACATTAGAGCTTACAATTAGAGGATTAATGAAGAAGTATCAAGTATAAGAAACAATGGTGGAGAAATTTCAGAGGAAGATATGATGGACAAACTAATGACCACATTGATTGTAGACTATGAGAGAAAGATCAATATCTTAGATGAGACAATGCAATTTTCAAAAGAATTCAAGAGGGAGACTTTGATTAGCAAAATATCTGCATTTGAGATATCTAGATTGAAGACAGATCCTAAAAGTGAGATAGATCTCAAAGCCATAGTCCATAATAAGAAATCTATAAGAAGCTCTAGTAATGATGAATAAGTAGATATGGAATTAGAAGAAATCATTGCTATGATTTGTTAGAGTAGTCTAGTATTGCTAATAATTAAATTAGTTAATTATTAGTCTATCTACTCTTTGCTTAAGTTATACTTAGGCAAGTTTCTATTTCTTAGAGTTTCCGTTTTAGGGTTTCGGTATCCTTTATAAGGAATCACCGCTTTGTATTTCATAAGGAGATTGTAATCATTTTCATAGTTGATAATATAGAAATTATTCTTTCAACATGTTTTTCTAGTCTCTGGCCTTTTGGCCGCCATAGATGTTCTTCTTCTCTTCTGCCTTTGCTTCTAGTCTGTAACAGTCTTGCATGCAGGTGTTCTTGGGAAGATTTGGTCTTCATCAAATTTAACATGGTATCAGAGCTCTCCTGCATCTAGTTGTTCATTCTTTGTTGAAGCAAGCAAGGGTTTGAAGTTTGCCAGTCTTTTCCTAGCTCTTTTTATTAGTTCTGAGGGGTCTCTATTTTTGGAGGCATTTTGGACCAAAACTAACCTCACGGTTGAGTCTGGAAGGCCCAAAAACCCCAGGATTGATATAAAATACGTCCATTTTGGACACCGGGGCATCTGGCAAAATTTTTTGCCCTTCTAGGGCCGTACAGGCATGAGAAACGACGCAGGATTGAGAAAAATATACAAAAAATATTAAAAAAAATGCTTTACAAAAAGCGCAGTCAGTTGTTTTGTGGGGCGCTGCCGCCGCACCGCCACCACTGGCTGCGGGCCCTTCGGTAGCGGCGCCCCCGGCCTCCCTGCCAACTCCTCTGCCCGACGCTCACCCTTCTCCGCGGCCCCGCCGCCGCTCACCACCCTCCATGGCCCCCGCCACCCCTATGGCCCACCGCCAGCTGCCTTCCGCAGTCACAGACCGCGCCGCCCCGCTTCGGTGTCTGCGCCGTTCCACCGGCGGTTACCGCTCGGCGGGTGGCACCCAATTTTTAAACCCCATGGGCCTAATATGTTATGCAGATGGTCCTATTGCCATCCAGGGGCTGCGGCCCAGCCCCCGGCACATGCCATGTGCTCGGGGGCCCAAATTTTTTCAGCCCCAAGAGCTTAAAGCCTAATTTTGGGGCCCTTTTGACCTACCTGGAGTGTTTTCGCTCTATCTTGAGCATCCGGGGGTCTTTTTTTGACTTCTATATACCGTCGGAAAGCTCTTTCCGAGAAATTTCCGATGATGAAGGTTGGGGTTTTGGGCTCTACCGTTTCAATAGCATTTTTTTCTGTTGAAGTCCGATGTCTTTCTTTGCCTTCCAGGAGTCATATCTGGCTAATCCGGACTCCATTTTTGGAAAACAAGATATCATCAGAAAGCTAGTTCAGTGTGCTATTCAGTGGAAAAGGTATTTTTTCTAGATTCTGCTCTAGGTTTTCTCTTCTCTGAGTTTGGTAGTTTATGCCCTCTAGTGGACTGCTTGGTTCTACAGGTCCTAGGATCTCTTCTTCTAATTTTCATAGCTCACTCTTCTTTCTGAATTCTGAGCTTGTATGCTCCTTCTATAGCTTCTTCATTCTGTAAATGCACTGAGACAAAGTTCCTACTTCTACATTTCTGGGATTTTGAGCACCTTGTGTGTTTTTGTACTCGCACTCAGTTATAAAGTGTCATGGGGGGTTATGATGCTTATGTCATTTTAGGCACATCCACCTTTGTCAAGTGAGTGTACCTTCCATGACATTAGCCCATGCTATGTGTCGATGACACTGCCCTTTATCCTGTGTGTGTACTTCTGTTGCACTGTTGGTGTTCCTGATTCTTCTTTTACAGATGTTTCTGGCATTGCATTTCAGTGTTTCTGTCACCTCTCCCGGTTCAGCATTATGGGGGGGTTCACCTCTTGGTTCTATTGCTTCCTGGTTCGATTGATTATCTCTTCAGACATTTGTCTTCTCTACCTAGTCATGCACTTTAGTGGGGGTTCCAGCAGTCTCTTCTGACAGAGTTTTCAGTTCCATGCTTCGGAGATGCTTCTTGCTCATTCTTGTTCCTCTCTCTGGGACATCTTTTCCCTTTTTTGTTTTGGGTTGCTGATCAGGCCTAGTTGTCGGGACCCATCTTTCCTGCTTTCTGTAGTAGTTTAGCTATTTTGATTCTCCCTAAGTTACACTTAAGGGGGGGTGTTAGAGTAGTCTAGTATTTCTAATAATTAAATCAATTAATTATTAGTCTATCTACTCTTTGCTTAAGTTATACTTAGGCAAGTTTCTATTTCTTAGAGTTTCCCTTTTAGGGTTTTGGTATCCTTTATAAGGAATCACCACTTTGTATTTCATAAGGAGATTGTAATCATTTTCATAGTTGATAATATAGAAATTATTCTTTCAACATGTTTTTCCAGTCTCTGGCCTTTTGGCTGCCATAGATGTTCTTCTTCTCTTCTGTCTTTGCTTCCAGTCTGTAACAGTCTTGCATGCAGGTGTTCTTGGGAAGATTTTGTCTTCATCAAATTTAACATGATTTACAAGAAGGAAAGGAAGGGTAAAGGGAAATATGAAGGAGAGCTACCATTCAAATGTTTTTCGAGCAACAAAATTGGTCACTTTGCATCCAAGTGTCCTACAAGAGTCAAGAAGTTCAAATCAGATTACAAACCTAAGTACATTGAAGAATGTTATCATGCTGAAGATGGTGTAACTGATGATGACTCAAGAGAAGATGAAATTGGTTTTATTTCCATTAAAGAAATTGAAAATATTCTTTAAGAAATGGACAAAGAAGATGAATAAAAAGAACAAGAGTTAGCATTAGTCTCAAAATCTGACATTAGAACTGACTGGATCATTGGTAACAAATGTTCACATCACATGACAAGAGACAAAGACAAATTTGTACATTTGGATAAATACAAAGGTGGCATGGTTAGATTTGGAGATAGCACTCCCAAACCTATCATAGGTAGAAGGTCCATCACCCTACATGGAAAGAACAAGACATATGATGTTCTCTATGTTGATGGTTTGCATCATAACTTAAGTGTTGGACAATTTCTTGATAAAGGATATCAGTTGGAATTCAAAAATAACTAGTGTGTCATTAACAACAAAGAAGGAGACATGATTGCATTAGGCTCAAAGACCAAAGGTAATGTTTTTGAGCTCAACTCAGAAGTAAGTTGTTTTTTTGCAAAAGTAGTTTACAGATGGCTATGGCACAAGAGACTTTGTCATATCAATTTTGACAACATAGTCAAGATAAGTAATGTAAAGGTAGTAAGAGACCTTCCAAGTATTGCAAGATCAGTTGACACCATGTGCAGGGAATGTGCTATGGGGAAACATGTGAGGACCTCATTCAGGAGCAAATAAGACTCTATAGAATACAAGTTAGATCTGATACATATAGACCTACGTGAACCTACTCAAACAAGAACATACTATGGAGAAAGGTATTTTATTTTGTTTGTTGATGAATTCTCAAGGATGATGTAGTTTTCATTCTTAAAAGAAAAATCTAAAGCTTTTTAGAAGTTCAAAGTATTTAAAGCTAAGGTTGAGAGTGAATCTGGATTGAAGATAAAATGTCTGAGATCTGATAGAGGAGGAGAATTTACCTCTGACTAGTTTTATCACTACTATGAAGAACATGGAATCAAAAGAGACTTAAGTGCACCTAGAACACCTCACTAGAATGGGATAGTAGAAAGGAGGAACAAGATAATACTTGACACAACAGGCACTATCATGATTGAAGATGAGCCCAGATCCATCAGAAAGGACACAGTTATTGAAGAAATGTTTGACTCTACTGATGTTTCATGCAATAATCCTGAACTAAGTGAAGAAGAATCATAGATTACAGATGAAAGTATCACCCCTAAGAATTCAAGATACACATCCAAATACCACTCTAAGTGAGATATCATTAGAGATCAGAGTGCAAAAGTCTTGACAAGATCTAGATCAAAAGGTTCAACCATTGATGAAGAGGCATGCTTACTTTCACAGATTGAACCCTTAAGTGTTGAAGATGCGTGTAAAGATTCAGATTGGAAAAATTTCATGCAAGAAGAATTCATTTAAATAATCAAGAATGAAACATGGGAACTAGTCCCTAGACCTCATGACAAGAACATGATTGGGACAAAGTGGATATTTAGGAACAAAATGAATGAAGAAGGTACAGTGGAAAGAAACAAAGAAAGGTTAGTATGCAAAGGATATGCACAAAGAGAAGGAATAGATTACACTGATACATTTTCCCCTATGAGTAGACTGGAAGCTATTAAATTTTTTTTGGCTTATACAACATTCAAGAACTTTAAGGTATATCAAATGGATGTTAAGTCAGCCTTCTTACAGGGTGACTTAAAGGAAGAAGTCTACATAGAGTAGCTTGAAGGATTCAAACTCTCAGACAAACTAGACATGGTATGTAGATTAAAGAAAGCACTATATGGACTTAAACAGGCCCCAAGAGCTTGGTATGAGATACTTGATCATTACTTAACAAAAATAGGATTCAAAAAAGGACCAACAGATTATAATTTATTCATAAGAGAGACAGATGAGGGATTACTCCTAGTTGCTCTTTTTGTTGATGACATTATCTTTGGAGGTAATGACAAACTAAGTGCAGAATTTGCCAAGGAGATGAAAAGTGAATTTGAAATGAGCATGATTGGACCTATCAAATAATTTCTTGGATTGAATTTAATAAAAATTGACAAAGGCATAATTATAAATCAATCTAAGTATGTAAAGGAAATATTAAAGACTTTCAAAATGGAAGATTGCAAACCAGTAAGCACCCCCATGATAACATGAAGCAAGATTTCTAAAGATGATGATTCCACAGTAGTTGACAAGACACTATACAAGTATATGATTGGAAAACTCATACATCTTACTCAATCCAGGCTAGACATTTCCAATGTAGTTGGCATTGTTGGAAGATTTGCAGCTAAACCTAAACAAAATCATCTAATGGCAATAAAAAGAATAATCAGATACCTAAAGGGAACTATAGACTATGGTTTGTGGTATCCTAACTTAGAGAATATACAACTTCATGTGTACACAGATGCAGATTGGGAAGGTTGTGTTGATGATAGAAAGAGTACATCAGGAGAAGTAGTATTTCTTGGAGATGGATTGGTCACTTGGACAAGTAAAAAGCATAATTGTACCTCTCAGCAAACAATAGAGACTGAGTATGTTGCAACAACATTGAATTTTTCAACAATGGTTTGGATCAAATATATGATTAGAGCCTTTGGTATTCAGATTGATTATCCTATTGTTATTCACTGTGACAACACTAGTACTATAAATATGACAAAGAACCATGTGATGCATGCAAAGAAAGAACACATTGAGATCAAATACCCTTTTCTAAGAGAAAAAATTGCGGACACAGAAGTAAATTTGGATTATGTGAGCACTAAAGAACAATTATCAGATATTTTTAAAAAGCCATTATCAAAAGATACTTTTGAGTATCTCGGGGAGAAGTTGGGAGTAATTCCCTTTCCTAAGTCTGATTAGAACTTGCAGCAATAACATCATTCCTTGGTGACTGATGAATGGTTGACTATTCTACTTCTAGAGTAGTACCTATGCTTAATGGTTTTTAACACCCTTTGTCATTGATGTCAAAGGGGGAGTATTAGTAAGGGGGAGCATATACTCTGGAGGAGTATACAGAACAACAATAGTGAAGAGGAACCTTTGATGAGGATATTGAGAAGATTGTAAAAAGAAGGAAGTCACTTTGAGTTGATGATATCATATGTTGCCATCAATGTCAAAGGGGGAGACTGTTGGAGATTTGCTTATGTGCAAATAATTGATAGTATTTTTTGCCATTGATAACAACATATAATATATAGCAGTGTTTTATATGCAATTATTAGTATAGATATTTTGGATCTATGCGTGTTCACTTCCATGAAGTATACATTTTCTATATGCTATGTGCATTCATGCCAAGTTAGATATGAAGTTTCAATTGAGTTATGTTAATCAGTTATGACAGTTACAGAGATTGAAGACTATTTGTGAAGATTTGACATAATTACATTAATATTTGAGTTGTGCCTATCTTTGGGATATGTGTGTTTGTATTCATGTTTAGTTATGAGTTAAAGATAATTATCTAAAGGTGCCAAACATGTTCTATCATAATCATGAAGTTAGAGTTAATTTGGTAGGGCTGACTTTGTGAAGCATTGTGTCCATTCAGTATGAGTTGCGTGTTTCTAATCAGGTTGCATAGATGATGTCATAGAATAAAGAAGTATTGAAGGGACTCCTAGAGCTGATGAAGATCACATCCTTTGGAGAAGATACTTATAGTAGTTCATTTGATGAATGCCAAGTGTGAATGAAAGAAATAAAGATAGCAGAAGTACAAGACAAAATGGCTCTTATTTTGGGATAGTAGATACATTTCATTCATCAAGGAAAGATCTATGTGAAGAAGAAGTTGAATTATACAACACACTGGAATTGATCAAGATAGAAGGTCTACTCTAACATTTCATCTATCATATATAGTGTATATCTATTCTACTGAAGGTTGTATCCTTCATCATTCTAGCTGTGAGCTTTTGGATAGAGAGTCCTCAACCCTAACATGGTTACTTGTAAAAGACTCCTAATAGGGTCTAACCTTTAACCAGGTGTTTATACTTATTGCATTGTAAAGAACAAATCCTAACAGGGTTGCAATATCTCCTAATAGGGATAATTATACTCAAGTACAATTATTTGTGGGTGCTAATTCCCACCGGGGTTTTTACCTATTTGGTTTCCCCATAACCAAAATTGTTGTGTTCTCTATTGTGTTATCTGAATGTGCATTTACTTTATGTTAATTGTATCTAAGAAAAGAGAAGAAATTGTAGTTGATAACTGATTCACCCCCCCTCTCATTTATGCTTTGGGACTATTCTAACATTGGGCTCCTTTAAATGAGAGTTCATTCTGAATCAGGAAATCAAAAAAATTAGTATGGTATTTGCCAAACATTTTACTGCATACCTCAAAAACTTCTCCAAATTCTGGATCATCAACATATAGGTGTTTTAGGGAATCAATCCCTACACTCTTAAGTTGCACTTCCTCAATCAATGTGACCCTTCTACTTAGGGCATCAACCACTTTTTTTGCCACTCCCTTTTTATGTTTTATGTTCAAGGTGTATGCCTGCAACTACAACATCCATTTGTTGTGTTTGACTCGAAGCTTCTCTTGGCTGTTTAGAAAACTTATTGCATGGTTGTTAGTATAAACAATGAATTATTTAGGGATTAAGTAGTGTCTCCACTTTTTTAGTGCTTGAACCATTGCATAAATTTCTAAATCATGAGTAGATTACCTCTTCTATGCATCATTTTTCTGAGAAGAATGCTATAGCCTTACCTTCTTGGCTCAAGACTGCACCTACAACCAAGTTTCTTAAATCTATTTCAACTATGAATACTTTATTGAAGTCTGGGAGCACTAGGATTGGGTATTGGGCCACTCTATTCTTGAGATATTGGAAAGCATCTGCTGCTTCTTTAGTCCACTCAAATTCAGTCTTCTTTCCACCCTTTATTACGTCCAACATAGGAGCACACACATGGCTAGAATTCTTGATAAACTTTCTATAAAAAGCTGCTAAACCATGAAAAATTCTAACATCACCTTGGTTCTTTGGTGGAGGCCAGTTGACTATTATTGAAACCTTCTCTGGAACCATTTTGAGGGTATCTTGTGAGATGAAAAATCCTAATAAGACAAGTTCCTTCTTCATGAACATACATTTTTCCAAGTTAATCACTAACTTGTGCTGATGAAGTCTCTTCAAAACTTTCTCAACATGATCAAGATGTTCCTCTTTTCTATGACTATAAATCAGAATGTCATGCGAATATAAAACCACAAACTTGCCAATAAAATCAATAAATACCTCATTCATGGGTCCCATGAATGTGCTAGGAGCATTACTCAAGCCAAATGGCATAACAAGCCATTCAAACGAACCCTTAGTTGTCTTAAACATTGTCTTCCACTCATCACCTGGCTTTATCCTAATTTGGTGATAGCCTAATTTTAAATCAATCTTTGTAAAATAACAAGCAGTACCTAATTCGTCTAGAAGATCCTCCACTCTTAGGATTGGAAACCTTTATCTTATAGTTATTTTGTTTAGGAATCTACTGTCAGTACATAATATCCACTTTCCATTCTTTTTAGGAGCTAAAAATGATGGGACAACACATGGACTGAGACTCTTTTGGATGAGTCCCTTCTCTAATAGTTCATTGACTTGCCTTGCAATCTCTGCATGTTGAACTAGTGTCATTTTGTATGGGGCCTTATTAGGAAAGGAGGAGCCACATATCAAGTCTATTTGGTGACTGATATCTCTTAAGAGAGGGAGGGTTTTGGGTAGATCACTAACAGTGACATCACTATATTTTGTAACCAATTTCTTCACTTCATCTGGTATAGGATCATCATCATCAAACCTTATACTATCCTTAGGCTTCGATATTAAGATAAAACCTTTAGTTTAGGTTCTTTTAAAACTTTCAAAATTTATTTTTCACCCATGGTTATGACAATGGGTTCCTTCTCAGTATTAGTATTCGACAGGGGCTTCATGGTGAATATTTTCCCATCTTTGGTGATAGAGTAGGTATTTTTCCTACAATGGTGTGTGGAATCTACATAATACTACCAACATCTGCCTATAAGGATGTGGGAGGCATACATCTCAACAACATCACAAAGAACTTTGTCTTTAAAGTCTTCTATTGAAAACTCTGTCCATGCTTGTTCAGTGACTAAGGTTTGCTGACCCTTTGTTAGCCAATACACATGGTAAGGAAAAGGATGAGGCTTCTTAGGGATTTTTAAATTTTGTACCATTTCACAAGATACTAGATTTTTAGTTGATCCAGAATCTATAAGTAAATTACATACCTTCCCATTGCACTTGATCTTTGTCTGGAAGAGATTCTTTCTTTGAGGAGGTTCTTGGCTTTATGAAACTTGAAGGAAGACTTGTCTCATCATCAAACATTCTCCTTCCTCTATTTCTAAGTCCCTTGCATTTGCTTTATCTTCTTGCTTGTCCTCTTGAATGAGTTGTGCTCTTCTTTCTCCTTGATTAGTATTATTTCTCTTCTCAAGGCATCTACCTACATGATATCCCAACTGATTGCAGTAGTAACACCTTAGGGGTCCATTTCCTCTTCTAGTGTTTGTTCTCCCTCTATTAAAGGGTCTTCTCCCTCTATAGTTACCTCTAAATTTTTTATCACTATTTTATTTGTCTCCTTGGTCAGGGGTCTTTCTGCTATTACCATTGTATTTCCCTCTATTCCAAGAGGTTCCTCTCCCTCTAAAGTTCTTCCCATTGTCATTACTTTTTCCCTTTCCAGACTCTTTTCCTCTCTTCCACTTTTCCTCTACCTTGAGTTCCATTTGATAGAACTTGTTTACTCTGGTAGGGAAATGTAGGCTAAGTTCCTCCTGAATGCATACCTTAAGACCATTCATATAGCTTGCTAACTTTTCTTCTTCATCTTTTATCACATTTGTCTTCATACATAACTTTAGGAACTCCTTGGTATATGAGCCCACATCCATGTCCTTCTACTTTATAATTTACTTCCTTCTATGGATTTGTACCCCATAGTCTTTAGGAAAATAGGTCACTCTGACCAATGCATTCATTTTGTTCCATGAAGAGATCATACTCTTCCCATTCTTCACCCTCTTAGTTTGGATGAAGTTCCACCAAGTTAGAGATAATCCATTTAACTTGGATCTTGCTATCATCACTCTTTGCTTCTCAGGGATGTCATCACACTTAAAGAATCTTGTTAAGGCCTCTATCCAATCCAAGGCCAGATCTACATTCATTTTCCCATTGAAAGTTGGAAAATCCAACTTCTCCTCAATGGTTCTTCTCCCCATATACTTTAAGGCATCTAGAAGCGGTCTCTTGTCTGTAGGAATATTCACATCCTGATCAGGGGTGTCATCATCTAAATCACTCCCTTCTTCACCACCAGAAGTATCTCCTTTATCCCTCTCTACCTTGTTTTCCAACTCTTGAAGTTTTCTTGTTAAGGCTATAGTTTCTGCCCTTTTTTCTCTGACCATCTTTGCTAATTCAATGTTTTTAACCCTTGAAGGGATATCTTCATCCTCATGAGAAGACATAGCTCTGATATGAATTGATGTAAAGTGGATTGTATTGTTGGTTGTATTTTCTATTTTGGCATTTCTCCTGGTTCCCTGTCTTTTTCTCTGTAATCTGATGTGCTCAATTCAGCTATCTCTAATTCTTTATGCCCTTACCCATGTCAAGTTTCAGGTTTTCAAGTCTAAACCTTGCTCAATTTGTAAAAACCCTAAAAAACTTTGTCTTCTAAGTGTTAAATGATGAAAATAAACCCTAGGTCATGGCGCTTCTGTTTCAAAGTTACTTTTTCCATCCACTTAAGGCATGTGTTTCAATTAAATCGCCTTGTCACGATATCCCAAGAGAATATTCCATAAGTCTTCCCGACTTGGCATTTTCCTTGTGTCGCGTGGTCTCATTCAAAATTAGAATATTCCTTTGGCCTTCTGAGACTTAGTGATTTCTTTTATTTCGGGTAGTCGCGAGATAATTATGTTATAAAGCTTTGTAAACAAGGGACCCACTGCTTAGTCGGGTGATCGTGAGAGATTCTTAACAGTTATAAAAATGTCTTCAGACTTTGTGATTACCTTATGTCACGTTATCGCCAAATGAGTCAACATTAACAGTTAAGTGAAGCCTTCAGTCGCGGGGTCTCAAAATAGAACAGCGGTTAAGGGATTTTAACCAAGACTTCGCGACTGACTGTTTGTGGTTTGCAGTAATGCTTAGTCGGGTTGTCGCCAGAATAAGATAATGTTTTAGTTATCTAGTATGCAGTAAATGAACCAATGATTGAGTGACATGTGTCACAAGGTAGGTGGACATTTAATGGATTATCGCATGGTCACCAGAAGCAGAAAGCAGACTCAGTGACAATGAGACTTAAGTGTTTTCCCTTCAGTCGCAGTGTCTGGAAATGATTTAAGGGTATGCACGAGCATATAGCGATTAAGCGACAGCCGTAGGATGAAGGAATAAGAGGATCTGATGGTGCTCGTGAATTCTGAGAAGAAATGTGCCCCAAGGGAAAAGACCTCCCGACTTGGCAATTAAGGTATGTCGCGCAGTCGTCAGAAGTTAAAAGGGGGCGCTTATAACATGTTATGGTAAAATTGAATGCTCAGGGCTTATATCTCTCGACTGGGCGACTATGCATTGTCACATATTCTTGAAACAAAAATTAAATGCTCAGTGATAGGGAGATAACCATAAAAGGTTAAAGGCAACGGTTAGTCACGAAGTCTCAGAATGAATGACGAGTTACTATTAACTGTGCGGGACTATGATTTCAGTTATGTCACGTGATCGCCAGATAATCACTTGGGTCAGCCAAAGGTAGGAAAACACATTGTCACCAAGTCTTGAGATGGAACCATGGTTAGTGATAGAGGCCCGTGACAAAGAGACTTAATGCAGTCGTGCAGTCGCCTGATTACAAGATCTAAGAAACGGTGGTAGTTTTTTGATGTGACAGAGTAAATCGCTCAGTGACCAATCACAGGCTTGCATTTTGATTACTGTGCAAAAATAGTAGCTGAGATGTGAGACAGATAATGAATTACAATGTGACATGTCAGCCCTTTTGAATGTAGTTGGATTGCTCTAAGGATTCACTTTCAAAATTTGATTTCCTGTCAAGCTCAGGAACTACGACTAGGTTTTTGTTCAAGTTCACAGCATGTCAAATTTATGACAAAACTGATGTTTCCAAATTATGAGCTATGTACTCTGAATGATGGCTATAAGGAGTTGATGGTGCATTCATTATCATTCACTGTGCTTTTAGTTTTTAGAGCTAAAGTTGCTAAGTTCTCAGAAAAACAAATATCTTGCTCAGTTTGCAGTGTTTCCAAAGTTCGTTAGAGAATTCTAAATTTTAGCAAATTGTGCTCAAAAAACTCAGTTGATTTTAGAAATAGATTTGTTTCAATATCAGTTAGGAAAAGGAGATTCAGGACATTGCAAATATGAGCGGTGCTATGAGTGTTTCTTCAACAAGTGGAGGGAGTGAAGAGGAACAGAAAGGAAAAGCAAGTTTCTCTGATGAGTTTCTTCATCTTCTACCTGGTTCAACGCAAAATAAGAAGGCCAATGCTAATGTTCTCCTTGATGAGTACAAAGCCATTCGAGATGATGTGACTCCAGGGACAACAAGTTACTCCCTTTTCAATTATTTTTATAAAAATTCTGATAAGCCCATCCCAGTATCAAACCCTTGGACATGTGGTTTAGCTAGGTTGCTTGTTCTTGATGTTTTCCTTAATGTAGACCTATTTTTAGACCTGGCCAATCACTATGATGCCCTGAGAAAGACCATCAAAAGGGATGATGGCACTGCCCTGCTAATATTAAACATGAACTCATTCATGCAGGCCTTTGGCTTATTTAGTACCATGTCTACTAAAATTGACATGACAAAGCAGGAGAAGAGGTATAGTTCTAAGCCTAGTATTGCTAAAGGTTTGTTGCAGAAACACATGTTAAAAGAAGTGAAAAAATACTTAGATCCTATGAAAGAGCCTAATCCATATTATTATAAGGATCTACACTTCTACATTAAGTATAACGCTTATACCCTGTGTAGAGTGCTAGGGATAGATGGAGATGCAGAGAAAATCAATGCTAGCATCTTAATGATGGTACTAGACTTGCAAGAGGTGCATTCAAGCACCAAATATGATTACATATAGCACATAATTGATGAAATGCACGAGGGTTTCATTGCAACCCAAAAAAGACTAAAGAATCCAAAGGAGAAGGAACCTAAATTTTTGCATTATTCAGTCCTAATGCACCTCCTTTTATACTTCAATTTTGTAATCATGGATGTTCATAATCTGACTCCTCAGAGATTCTATCAAACAACACCAAATCCTATCCAGTTTTGGGTCAGGGTTTGGAATTACACTTCTAGGGAGTGTGACTACTGTGCTTTTCAGAATTGGATTGTGTATCCAATTGTGCAGAGTTTGGGGACAAGCAGGACTAGAGTCCCATTAAAGGTCATACAACTGCTCAGGCCCTGTAATTATACAGATAATTGGCTTGGAAAACATAACTGGGGTGATTTCTTCTTGGAGGAGAATTACACCATTATCAGGGTATATGGGTGTATTCACCCACCTCATTTATTACCATATCATGTGCCTGCAAGAGTAGCTGCAATGGAAT
>MU228138.1:5500761-5527339 GCA_018584345.1 Thuja plicata
TATATGAGAAAATAGTCTTGGACCATGGGTAACATGATAACCGACAGATAGGTTTATAGTGCAACCCATCACAATAGTTTAAAAAGGTCACAAAAAATGTCTTAGGACAATGATCAGCAAAATCAGTGAACACTAATAGCACTATCAATGACAAATAGTTCAAAGAGTAAACCAAGAGCACAAAATAGAGTAACCCGAGCACTAGTCTACTGAGAGACAATTTTTTTCCCAAGAAAAGTAGATCTGAAACTTCAAGTCAACCAAAGTACTTTAATATTTAAAGTAGCTTTATGCTTAGATATAAAACCATTTCTTACGAATCAAGAAAAACATTATTGATGAATGCAACTTGTTAACTGATTACATAATTCATGCAAACTAGGAGATCAAGGTCAAGTTGTAAACCTTTGATCAAAGAGTTTTTTTTTGAATACATGAAACCTAATTAGGTCAAGACATTGTATATATAGATGTATAATCAATCAAGACAATGTTAATAGTAGCTGCAGAAGAACATTTATGGATCAAACAAAGAGTTTCATGCAAAGGAACAGATAAAGAAGAATTCAGTTATGAAGAACTAGATTCAAGGCTACCTAGCAGAATAGAGGTATTATTCATCACAATAGGTGATATACAAATATTATTAAATTAGTGGATCTGAAATAAAAAATTCAAGATTACATACTATCAGGTCAACTATATTTTTGTTTACTCTCTAATAATTGTAGCAAGTAGAAGAAATCCTTAAAGAAGGTGGAACTAATAGTCTTATTGTAAATCTCTAAACTAAGTGCACACATATATTGTGTTTCTAAAATCTCTTAACCAAGTAGACTTAATAAGTCTAATATGTTACTCCTAACAGGGTAAGATCATCAGAAGTGATCACAAATTTTAGATTTAACCAACACCTTCTATTCTGTAGATAGTGAAGCTTTGTGGGTTTCATCCCCACTGTAGTTTTTACCTTCTAATAGGGGATTTATTTGTTATCAATTCTTGTGTAATGTGTAACTAAGTTTCATGAATTCTTCTATGATGATTTACATGTACTTACATTTATGTTATGATATTACATGCATAAGGTAGAAAAGAAATATAGTCAGTAATGCAAGAAAAGATTACTAGGGTTAATTAACAAAAGTTTTAAGGGTACTAACTCACCCCTCCCCTCTCAGTACATGCCCTTTCATTATTTCCAAAATTTTTTATTAGAGCTAGATCTCTTATTTAGGAAAGTTTAAATCACTTGAGAGAAAAGGTCATACAATGGAAAGTTATAGGCTTGATAAAGGTATTGAAAATCAAAAGTTGCAAATACAGATTTTCTATGAGCAATACAACGAAGAAAGAATGAAGATGAGACAATTATTGGATGAGAGAAAGGTCATGGCATCTTGCAATAGTGAAATTGACAATCATGAAGAAGAGATACCTGACCTATTTGATTCATCAGGATCAAGATTTGGAAATACATCTGACACATCTGAAGGAACCATTGTAGATCTGAATGAAAATCAAACAACATCTAACTAAACAAGTCAAAGTACTATAGATCAGTCAAGATAAAAAGATGGTAAGAATGATTGATGTCTAGATGAACAAGAAAGAACATTGGCTATTGATGATAGGAGAAAGATCACTAAAAAGTTACAAGAGAAAGAATCTGAGATATAGAGACTTACTGAACATCACATTGAGATCACCAATCAAATAGTTCTTATGAATCGTGAGGCCAAGCGAGTAAATATAGAACTTAATGGAAAACCCAAAATTATTGGTGAACTCAAAGAATAAAATGAGAAACTAAAGAATGAAATAATGATCCAAAAACAACATAATGATATGATCAAGAAAGATGAAGACAATACAAAAAGAATGGATGAATTTCTGAATGGACAAAGAAGACTCAAAAACAACACCGGTTTAGGGTATACTGAGTATGAAGAATCGTTAAACCAAGATGATCAAAGGAATGTCTACATGAATCCAAGACCTAAGAAGCAGTCATGCAATCACTATGGAAAACCAGGCCACACATCAAATGTCTGGAAGAGAAAAGAAAAAAGTATTCATAAAACTACTTCTACATTCATAAGTAGATGTTATAACTGTGGCATGCATGGACATAAAGCACCTGAATGCAGATCCAAATAGAACAAACCAAAGAATAAATATTAAAAGGAAAAAAAAAATTCTACCTACAACATGCATGGCCACACATTTCAAGAATGTAGAAAAAAGGACAAAGCAAGTATGGAAACTGAAAGAATAACAAAATTCATATCAACCAAGAAGAATCGGTAACACATATATTTGGGATTAAGACACTTGGGAAAATTGCACAACATGTTGTAGATATGGACATGTAGCTACTAACTGTATGAGGAAATGGATAAGAAGGTCCAAAAATTAGACTAACCCTAGAATGGAATGCTTACACTATCATAAGGTTGGTCACTTAATCAAGGACTGCAGAGACCAAGTGACAAAGACAAGTACTTTTGCAAATGGAAATACTATTGAAGAAATCAGAAGATTGAAAAATCAAATGTGGAGGAAAGCTTCAAATAATGATAATGTTAGACCAAGAAATATAGTTGGTGACACCTCATCTCATGGATCAAGTGATTTCACCACCCCCACCTAAGGAATACAATTAAGTATGGAACTGCACTCTACAAAGCTATATTTTACATGAGTTCCAAAATTCATTAATAAAATGCCAATTTAGGATGAATGGAGATGCACTATGGTATTAGCTTTTATGATTTTGTGAATCCAGTCTCCTTGGTCAATACATACTGAGAATCATCGATGTACATATGAAAAAAACCAAGTTGTTAATATAAACCGAGCATCATCAGTAAACATGTGAAAGACAATAAAGTCTTCAAAACATGCCAAGCATCGTCAGTGAACATGTAAAAAGTACAACTAAGTTGTCACTTTTCCACGAGAGCTATATACTCACTAAGGATGAAGACTTTGGTATGATACCCGAGCATCTTTATTTTGTCAACGGAGTGGTAACTGAAGTATTCAATGAACCACTTAGGATATTTCCTATAAATAGGGAAACAAAGAGCTCATTGATTCACCAAAGTGAAAAAGAGCAAAGTGTAGAGTGAGAAGAGAAATTTAGAGTGACAAGATTGTAGAGTAATCCACAATAGATTCAAAGATACTCTAATAGATTCTAAGCATCCAAAGCGAAGATCCAGCAAGTAAGAAAGCTTACCGAGCTCACTATTTATTTACAGAGAAGCCCTAATTTTATAAATAATGGAAACAACTTCACAGGTCATGGAGATCAAGAACTCCAAGAACAAGAAGATCAACCTAATTAAGAACTATACCTGTAAAGAGCCCAATTACAAATTTTTTCCAAAGGTTGCTTCACAACTCGATGACCAAGGAGCATTCTTGAGTATACCTCGTAGGGTTTTTCTGGTAGAAGACATCTAAGCATATATTCATTGCAAGGTTGTAGAGATTGGAGACCTTGAGATTCAAAAAGATTATAAGAAGCTATGTAGGTATGGAAACCTATAGGATGAGTATAAGCACTTAGAAGTGAAAGGGTTAACTGATGCCCTATTATTCATGAAATAATTCAAAACCGAGTGGATACAGGTAGTAGTTAGCCAAGTACATGCTGGGAAAATCTCGATAAATGAACCTAAAATGATAAAAAAAGATGTGATTCATGCAGTGACCGGTTATCCCATCACCAAGAAGGAAAAATCCTTCAAGCATCCTTCACACCTTGACATTGAGAAGCTCACTAAAGCTGAGTGGAATAGCAAAGGTTTGAAACTCAATACAATCACAAACCCTGAGATGAAATTTGTTCATGTGTAATTGGATAGGAAATATTCCAAGCTAGCAGATTGAACAATGTAGCATGTAGAGTAGTAGACACTGATTATAAGATTATGAAGAAGGGAATTCAACTAGACTTATCAAAGCTTCTATAGAAGCAAATAAAAGAAAACATGAGGAAAAATAGATAAGCTAGATCTAACACATGTAAGTTTGGTTCCCTCCTCATGTGCACATTCTTCTACTTTTATAATTTCTTCCCTTCTGTTGGTAATGTCACTTGGGACACAACTGTTAGAATGAATTTAGAATAACTGACATGGGGTTGAATTAGTTATCCTTAGGTCCAGATGTGCCCATTAAAACTTTATACCAATTTGAACAACTTAGATCTGTTGGGCAACAATAACATAAAACAACAATACACATGTGTAGTTTACTGTTTAGATGTAATCAGCTTGTAGAAAATTAATAGTAAAACTCAACATAAACATTCACACAAGTTGACACCATAATTAATGTGGAAACCCAATATGGGAAAAACCACCAATAACATGCTATTGAATTTTCACTCTTCTAAAGTGAGATTTGTTAGGAGCCAACCCTATTAAAGGTTACAAAACACACTGCTAAATTTGACCTAGTTAAAGGATTTAATCACCCTGTCAGGAGTGGCCTTGTTAGAGGACTTAGAACATTCCACCTAAATGTCACCTTGCAAAAAGGATTTATACAATGACCATTAGGTCAACCTAGTTAAAGGATTTTGATTGATACAATGGTTAGAAAGTAATCAACAGGTGTGATCTGATACATACAACTTACTTTGCAAATCTAGATCCAATTCATCTCTAATGCTAATTCACTGAGTGGCCTCCATTCTCATTCCAATCTTTAGATCTTCTTGGAAATCCATCAAGAAATCACTCTTGCAGCTCTCTACTCCTCTGTTCAACCTTCTCTACTAGATCATGCCAATCAGTCAATTAACTATGCAACCCTCTTGCATTCTCACCATACTTCATGAATAACCCCTTGAGGTTATCTTATACCTCTTCATCTAGGTTAGATACATCTTTTTCTTCTTAATCAAGATCATAGATTTTAGGTTAGGTCAGATCCAATGGATCTTTCCATCATTACATTTAATTTACTTCTTTAATGCAATCAAAAATTAAATATTTTATCCATGCATTAATTATGGTTACCTATGCATTTACATAGTGTGTGTCAATCATTCTTATCCCTAATTAAGTTTTACATATCCCAATAAAATTAATTATGTCGGTCAAAGATCTCAAATCTCAATAATTACCAAAATATTGTTGCTCGGCCAACACTGTGTTCTTTCGCTCGGTCATCACTAGCTTCCTCGACATTTTACTAGCACTCAAACATTACTAACTTTTCTCAGAATACACTGGTGCTTGGTACAAACTATTCTTAGTAAACTATAATTGAAAGATAAACAACACATTACTTTCCCAATGTGCCAAATGATCAAGTACCCTTGTGATTTCCCATTACTCAACCATTCCACTTGGTCTTCTTGTTAGATCTCCTTCATCAATCAATAGATATGGTACTCAGACAGATAGCAATAGTCTCACCAGTTAAGCTTTGACATCAATGACAAAACAACAATTGTTTCTGTTTTAGTTTTCCAACAATCTCCCTCTTTGACATTGATGGCAACACTAAACAATAAAACAATAACAATAGTTACCCTAGAATCCAAAAAGTCTACCTATGTTCCTTGATATGAAAAAATCTTCATTAATTTCTTTAGCTTCATTCTGATTCTCATCTGTAAAACATTTCTCCCTTTGTGTCTGTAATCACACTAAAATCATTCTATGTCTGTTCATTTGTAATTCTCCCTCTTTGACAATAATCTCTTTTTTTAGTAATCTCTTCCTCTCTCGGTAATCTCTCCCTCTATATGTAAACATCTTCTTTTCTATAATCTCTCACTCTTTGACAACAATGCCAAAGATATTGACATCTTCATTATGCAAATTCTTCTATTCTAAACTTGGTATCATGTTGTTCCTGTCATCTTGCTTATGACTGATCATTTTTTCTATCTTTGTTTGTCTTTCATAGGTTTAGGCAACATCCTAAAGTGTGACTGCCTGTGCATCAATGTGTCACATATTCTGAATGTAACATTTGATGCATCAGTGTCATTCTAAAACTAATTATCCTCAGTTAGGGGAATCACCCCTAATTTACCTCGTAGAGACTCATGAGTTTCCTTGGGTAGTGCCTTTGTAAATATGTCTGTCAAATGTTCCTTAGTATTTACATATTCCAGTCTCACTTCCTTCTTTTGAACTATCTCCCTCAAGCAATGATACTTGATAGCTATATGCTTTGTCTTAGAATGCATTATAGGGTTCTTAGAAATATTAATGGCACTCGTGTTATCACAATATATGAAAACTGGTTCTGTGATCTCTTCTTTCATACATTTCAGTAGTATCTTCAACCACACAATATTAGAACAATTAACTGCTAATGCTACATACTCGGCTTCAGCTGTAGATTGTGAGGTTCAATTATATTTCTTACTTGTCCATGAAACTAGTCTTTTTCTTATAAGAAATGCTCCTCATGTGGTTCCTTTTCTGTCATCTACATTTCCAGCCCAATCAGAGTCAGTATAAGAGCTGAGCTCAAACTTATCATTCTTTTTGTAGTATAGACCATATTCATCTTTTCCTTTTAAATATCTCAGAATCCTTTTTATAGCCTTCATATGTGTTTCCTTAGGATTGGCAGAAAATCTTGCAACTATACCAACAACCAGTGCAATATCAGGTCTACTATGTACAACATATTGCATCTTTATAATCATTGATCTATAAAGGGTTTGATTCACTTCTTTTGTATAATCATTCTTTGTCAACTTCTATCTAGTAGCCATGGGTATATTCACTGGTTTTGAATCTTCCATTCCAAAGGTTTTTAGTATCTCCTTGATATATAATCATTTGATATATTTGTAAGCCAATAAATTTTTTTATCTCACCAAACATAGACATCTCAAATTTTGTTTGCATCTCCTTTGCAAATGCTTGACATAACACATATTGTCCATAAAAGATAATGTCATCAAAAAAAATTTCAGCTAATAAAGTACCTTTACTTTTCTCTATCTTTAAATACAAGATTTTGTTATCATTTGTTCTTGCAAATCCAATCTTTATCAGATAATTGTGCAATCTCTCATAGCATGCTCTTGGTGCTTGCTTCAATCCATATAGAACTTTGTGTAATCTACAAACCATATTCCTCTTGCTTGGGTCAACAAATCCATCATCTTTCTCAATGTAAACTTCTTCTTCTAATATTCCATTTAGGAATGTTGACTTTACATCCATTTGATAGACTTTAAAACCTCTGTAGGCTGCATTTGTAAGTAAGGTTCTTACTCCTTCCAATCTTGCAACTGGGGCAAATGTTTCTCCATAATCAATTCTTTCCTCTTGTGCATAACCCTTGCATACCATTCTAGCTTTGTTTCTTGTTACCTCTCCATGTTCATTCAACTTATTTCTGAATACCCACTTAGTACCAATTACATTCTTATTGTTTGGCCTAGGTACAAGTGTCCAAGTCTTATTCTTCTCAATCTTTTCAATTTCTTCATTCATGACTTGTATCCCTTCTTCATTGTCTAAAGCATCTTTTACTATTTTAGGCTCAAAATCACATAATAAGCATGTATATTCTCTCAACTTACTTATTTTCATGACTGTAGAATCCTTCAATCCTATGATTTGATTAGTTTTATGGTACCTCCTTACATACTTTGCTATAGTAGGTTCTTTCTCTTCTTTAGGTTGATCATTCATGTCCAATTCAGGTTGATTCTGTGACTCGACATCTCCATCAGATAGCTTGGAAATTAACTAATTATGTGACTTGAAAGGTTCTCGTTGTTTCTCAGCAACCACATTCTCAGTTTCAAGTAATGTATTAGAATCTTCCTCATCCATATAGACAAATGATTTGTAACTTTCAGGTTCCTGTGTGCTTTTAGCTTCATTTCTTTCTCCATACTCATCAATTCTAACATTTTCACTTTCCAAAATTTTTTTAGTGTTAGAATTCAAACACTTATATGCTTCACTTTTAGTTGAATAACCAAGAAATATGCCTTCTTCTCCTTTAACATCAAGTTTACCATTTTTGTTAGCCTTTAGTATGAAACATTTGCTTCAAAAAACTTTGAAATATTTTACATTAGGTGTATATCCATACCATAGCTCATAAGGTGTAGAATTAGTACCTTTCATGAATTGTAATCTATTCAAGGTACAGATTGATGTACTTACACCTTCTCTCCAATATATTTGTGCAACATTTTTCTCCATCATTAATGTTCTGGCACAATCCATGATAGATCTGTTTCTTCTCTCTGCAATACCATTCTGTAGTGGTATCCTAGGTGCGGACATCTATCTTTTTATTCCTCGGTCATTGCAGAACCTATTAAACTCATTAGAAATAAACTCACCTCCTCTGTTAGATCTTAGACATTTTAGATTTTTGCTTGTCTCCTTTTCAACTTTTTCCAAATACCACTTAAATAACTAGAATGCGTCAGAGTTTTCTTTAAGAAACATAACAGTCATCATTCTTGAGTAATCATCAACAAATAAAATAAAATATTTGTCTCCACAGTAAATTTTCTCACCAATGGGTCCACAAAGGTCAGTATGAACTAATTCTAGAATTTCCTTAGAAGTATGAGTCTTGCTTTTGAAACTAGACTTAGTCATCTTTCCCAATTGACATTACTTACACATTGCATTTTCAAGTTTCTTTAACTTAGGCAGCCCTCTAACCTTTTTCAATTTACTTATGCTTACCAAGTTATCAAATTTTATAGGACACAACCTCTTATGCCATAACCAGACATCATTATATTGTACAAACAAGCATGTCTCATAAGCTAAATCCAGATAGAAAAAGTTACCTTTTGTCTTCTCACCACCTCCAACTAGTTCACCATTGGCATCATAGATATTTTCTTTCCTATGATGGAACTCAACTCTATAACCAGAAGTATTAAGCTATGCAACACTCAATAAATTATATTTAATATCATCAACCCAATATAAATTGTCACATCTGATCTTGTCAGTCAAGTTAATTTATCCTTTCCCTTTAACAAGACATGGTACATCATTACCAAATTTAACGTAACCACAATTACATGGATCTAGTATCTCAAATTTATCTTTATCACCAGTCATGTGATGTGAACAACCACTGTCAATAATCTAATGGTCACCTTTACTCATATAAGAAATTAGTGCAATTTTCTCATCATCATCATAATCATCTTTCATAGCAACATACACAACTTCTATATAATTTTCATCAGAATTGTTAGAATCATTGTCAGAAGCTTCTTTAGCTATATAACAAGACTTCTCACCTTTGTCTTTTTAATCCTTATACTTTCTAAAGTCTCGTTCATCCTTTCTATCTTTTTACTTGTTGTCCCTTCTTTCATCTTTGTCATTCTTATTAGGACATCTAGCAGCAATATGACCAAATTTTTTACATGAAAAACATATGATAGGAAGTTTACCTTTGAATTTTCATTTTCCTCTAGATAGTCTTCTTTCCATGAGTGCTTCAAGTTCTTCCAGATCATCATTTGTGGTGTCGCTATCACTGTTCACATATTTCTTTCCTTTCTTGGATTTGTTAAGGACCAACTGAGATCTGAATGCAAATTCAATAGCTTGTGGAGTGTAGCTATAAAAATTTGACATCTCAAATATAGTAAGTCTTCCTACCAGACCTAAGTCAAATTATTATTAGGAGTACATCTTAACTCTTGAATAGTAGAGACTCTAATAGCATAAACAAGAAGAAGAGTCCTCAATACCTTTCTCATGATGGTGTTATCATCAATGGTTCCCTTATCTCCTCTGATAGAATTTACAACTTCCTTTATTCTACCATAATATTGAACTACATTTTCTCCTTCTTGCATTTTCATTTCATCAAACTTACCTCTTAAGCTTTCAGATTTGGCTCTTAGCACATTTGTATCACCTCCATAGATGGTTTTTGGGGTATCCCACATTTTCTTCACAGTTGTACAATCCTTTATGTCTTCAAACTCATGATAGTTCAGTGATGATGCAATCTCCAACATTGCTTGATTGTGTTCCTGCTTCTCTCTTAACTATGCAGCTGTGGCAGATGCAGTGGGGGATACATAAGAATGTTCACCATAGTGCTTAGCTGAATCACCAATACCAGCTAGATGCAACTTCATTAATGTTTTTCATGAAGGGAAGTTATCTTTGTTCATCTTTGGTACCTCCTTCTTATACATCTTGATCTTTTGCTCCAAATACCTTAAATCTATTTTCAAGAGACCAATGCTCTGATACCAATTGTTAGAGTGAACTCAGAATAACTAAGAGGGGGGGTGAATCAGTTATCCTTAGGTCCTGATGTGCCCATTAAAACTTTATACCAATTTGAACAACTTAGATCTACATAGCAGCAATAACATAAAATAAAAATACACATGTGCAGTTTACTGTTCAGATGTAATCAACTTGTAGAAACTTAATAGTAAAACTCAACATAAACATTGACACAAGTTGACACCAGAATTAATGTGGAAACCCAAGATGGGGAAAACCACCAATAACATGCTATCAACTTTTCACTCTTTTGAAGTGATCTCTGTTAGGAGCCAACCATGTTAAAGTTTACAAAACACACTGCTAAATGTGACCTAGTTAAAGGATTTAATCACCCTGTCAGGAGTGGCCTTGTTAGAGGACTTAGAACATTCCACCTGAATATCACCTTTTGAAAAGGATTTATATAATGACTGTTAGGTCAACCTGGTTAAAGGATTTTGACTGATACAATGGTTAGAAATTAATCAACAGGTGTGATCTAATACATACAACTTACTTTGTAAATCTAGATCTAATTCAGCTCTAATGCTAATTCACTGAGTGGCCTCCATTGTCACTTCAATCTTCATATTTGCTTGGAAATCTATCAAGCAATCACTCTTGTAGCTCTCTGCTCCTCTATTCAGCCTTCTCTGCTAGATCATGCCAATCAGTCAATTAACTATGCAATCCTCTTGCATTCTCACCATACTTCATGAATAACCCCTTGAGGTTATCTTATACCTCTTCATCTAGGTCAAATACATCTTTTTCTGCTTAATCAAGATCGTAGATTTTAGGTTAGGTCAAATCCAACAGATCTTTCCATCATTACATTTAATTTACTTCTCCAATGCAATCACAAATTAAATCTTTGATCGATGCTTTAATTATGGTTACCCATGCATTTACATAGCATGGATCAATTGTTCTTATCCCTAATTAACTTTTACATATCCCAATAAAATTAATTATGTCGCCTAGAGATCTCAAATCTCAATAATTACCAAAATACTATTGCTTGGCCAACACTGTATTCTTCCACTCGGTCATCACTAGTTTCCTTTGCATTTTACTGGCACTCAGTCATTACTGACTTCACTCAACATACATTGTTGCTCGACACAAATTGTTCTCGGGTAACTATTATCAAAAGATAAACAACACATTACTTTGCCAATGTGCCGAATGATCAAGTACGCTTGTTATTTCCCATAACTCAACCATTCCACTTGGTCTTCTTGTTAAATCTCCTTCATCAATAAATAGATATGGTACTCAAATAGATAGCAATAGTCTCACTAGTTAAGGTTTGACATCAATGAGAAAACAACAATTCTTTCCATTTTAGCTTTCCAACAATATTTCCAACAACAACCTGACCAATAACTACACAGATTAGTGAATTCATTAAGTCACTAGGGGATAAATTCACATCTATAATGGATGCATACTTCACCACCTTCAAGGATAGAATGCAGAAGATAATGCGAATCCCTGCACAACTAGTTGAACATTATAAAAATGAAATATGTTTCATAGTGGATACCAACACAAAACTTATCGAACCAGTTGTACCAAGAACAACATAGTTACCACCGCTAGACTATGAGATCAACATTGACTAGGCTATAGAGGCTATTAAAGCCTTACTAAATGAACTAGTGGACAAATCATTGACCATATTTGCAACATATGAGGAAGCCAAGTCCAGAATCAAGACTGGCTTAGTAGTGAAGAAGATAGACTTAAAGAAGACAAAAATGGTGAAAGCACTTCAAAAGAAACTATCAGTAAATGATGAAGAATTGAAACAAGTTGACATTAATGAGGGAAGTCACTCATTGGTAAAGGTAAAGAATTGATTGACTCTGAGTCTATAGAAGTAGATGCACCACCAACAAAGAAGAAAAAGGTTACTAATGTAACAGCTGCATCAAGAACCAGGAGTAAGACTACAAATGAAGTAGAATCACCACCTCTGAAGAAGGTACAGTGAGAACCTATGAGAAAAGAAATAATACATCCTTTACCAAGAAGAAAGCACTAAAACAAAGGAGGAAATATATAAGAGGAAAAGAGGACATAGATCACACTGAAAAGGATGATACTCCACAAGCAGAAAAGAACAAAGTGCCAAAGACTATAGATGAAGTAGTTGAGTCAATCATCAATACATGAAACATATCACATCATAAGATTAGAAAATTCCTAACACTATCTCCCAAGAATCAGACCAAAATTGAGGAAGACATCATTAAGGAAATGATTGTTTATAATTATGTGCCCATACAATTCACCAATAAAATGCCACAAGAGCTGCAAGATAAGATATCAACAAGGTGGACATATGCAGTATACATGGAGAAATAAATGAGAGAAAGATCCTAGTTACATGCATGCCCTAGTCTACACTTGCAGAGATTGATGAAACAATGCATGAACTTGCAAATAATTTTCAAGAAAAAACTAGAGCATAGAAAGTACTAGAAGGTAGGTTACAAGATCTTGACATAGAAAACAATAAGATTTGGACACAAAGCTTTAATCAACCAAAAGAGGTACTAGCTCTAACTGAGACATCTTACAATGAGGAGAAGGAGGCCACACTGAGCCCTGAAAATATCTTCATAAATGACACTGAGGATGTCAATCCAATTGATTTGACAATAGAGGCAAGTAAGGCCATAGATGTTGTACCTTAGATATTACAATCATTAGTGGAAACACCAGAGACCACAATAAAAGATATAACTCATATTAATTCTCAAGATGATCCCAAGAATGATGAATATGTAAGTGTTTCCACCGAGAAAACAAAGGAAAAGGTACAATGGATGTTGTAAAAGAAAATGTACCAAGTCACATGCCTTTATTGATACAAGCTATCTATATAAAATCTGAAGCTTTGGAGAAAATAGCCGAGCCTGATGCAAACACACCAATGGAGAAAGGTGATGATCAATGGAAAAAAAAAGATACAAATGAGGAGAAGAAAGACACAAATGAAGAAAATAAGGATACAAGTGGAGAAGAAAAATAGGGTGATGAACCTAGTAAGGAAACCAAGGAGAAAGACAAGGGTGAAGAACATGAAAAGGTTGAAGTAGATACATCTACTACCAACCAATAGGTTCAAACTAAGAAGCATACAAAAGGAACCACACCTCCCAAGGAATCACCAAAGGCAACAGAGAAAGAAAAGGATCTTTCCATATTCCTTCAGTCCCCTACTTCCAGCACAATTACTAAGAAGAAGAAGCATAAAAGGAAAGAAAACCAGTCAGATTGGATGAGATAATAGAAATACCTAACTTTGACCCAAGAACACTTGATTATGAGTCACTCACAAGGTATGGAGAACTATGTAAGTGGAAAGAAATCCAAGAGAAGCTCAAGAAGGAGCACAAGAACACATAGGTACTAGAGACTACAAAGGAAATAATATTGCAAATAGTATCTGATACAAAAATTGATCAAACTGCACCAATAATTGATCAATTGTCAGTTCTGACCGAGGCTATCACCAATTAGAATGTGGACGTCAATAAGGTCAGAAAGTAACCTGAAGAAGAGAAATATCAATATAAGATAACATAGAAAATCAGCCAAGAAGTGGCAGAGAACAAAGTAAAACTATCTGAACTAGTAAATACATTGGAACCTCTTATCTCAGAAGTGATTACCTTAGTTCAAAAGTTATGCACAATAGAGCCCTTCAATAAAGAGAATAGTGAAAAGATAACAAATATAGATGCAGATCTACAAGCTAGTGCACAAGGTCTAACAACTGATGAAAATACATTCAATTTGCATTATGAGAAGATTGTAGAATCTAAATGGTTGAGAATAGAGGTACAAAAGGTAGAATTCAAAATTAGAGATGAGGTAATTGAGCTCCAAGCTCTATTACTACTGAATCTCACATTGCTACAACAATACATGACTTCGGCAAAAACACTAATTGCCACCTCAGAGATGTTAGTAATAGAAAGTATATATGACATGCACTCCAGAATAACATTGGAGCGCATGAACCTATAACACCTCAAAGAGAAAAGGGAAAACCTGATGGAAGCCATAAAGAAATCCAATTCACACATATTTGACAAGTTGTAAGTACTACAAATTTGTCATTATTTTCAAACAAGGGGAAAATATGATGTGTGCATACTAAAGGGGGAACACATGTGTACATACAAAAAAGGGGAAAATGTACCAAGGAAAAATGTATATACATTTCATACACTATATTTGTATCAAGGCATGCACATAGGGGGAGTCATTGACAAGGTAAACACTTGGTGTATATATTGAACATATTATTTTCCACATATCAGTTTTTGATACTAATGCCAAAGGGGAAGATTGATAATCCTAAAAGGATAATAAGTTGTCAAATTAGTATATGAGAAAATAGTTTGGACTGTCAGTAACATGATCACCGATAGACTGGTTTACAGTGCCACCCAACACAACATTTCATAGAAATCACCAAAAATGTCTTAGCACAGTAATCACCAAAACCAGTGAACACCGATAGCACTATCAATGATAGATAGTTCAAAGAGTAAACCGGGATCATAGTCTATAAAGTAGCCTAAGAACCAGTCTACCAAGAGACAATTTTATTCCCGAGAAAAGTGGTTCTAAAACTTCAAGTCAACTAAAGTGATTTAATCTTTAAAGAAGCTTTATGCTTAGATGTAAAAGCATTTCTTACAGATCAAAAAAAGTGTAATTGATGAATACAACTTGTTAACTGATTGTAATTCATACAAACTAGGAGATCAAGGTCAAGTTGTAAACCTTAGAATATAGAGTTTTATTTGAAAAATGTGAAACCTAATTAGGTCAATATATTGTATATATAGATGTATAATAATTCAAGACAATGATAATAGTAGCCGCAGAAGGACATCTATGGATCAGATAGAGAGTTTCATGCAGAGCAGCAGATAAAGAAGAATTCAATTATGAAGAACTAGATTCAAGGCTATCGAGCAGAACATAGTTATTATTCATCATAATAGATGATATACACATCTTGTGAAATTAATGGATTTGAAATTAACAATTCAAGATTGCATACTATCAGGTCAAATATATTTTTGTCTACTCTCTAATAATTGTAGAAAATAGAAGAAATCATTCAAGAAGGTGGACTAAATAGTCTTTTTGTAAATCTCTTAACCAAGTGCACACATACATCGTGTTGCTGAGATATCTTAACCGAGTAGACTTAACAAGTCTAACATGTTATTACTAACAGGGTAAGATCATCATAAGTGATAAAAAATTGTAGCCTTAATCGGCACCTTCCATTCTGAAGATAGTGAAGCTTTGTGGGTTTCATCCCCACTGTAGTTTTTACCTTCTAACAGGGGTTTATTGTGTTACCAATTCTCGTGTCATGTATAACTAAGTTGCATGAATGCTTGTATGATTATTTACATGCAATTACATTTATGTTATGATATTACATGCATAAGGTAGAAAAATAATATGGTTGGTAATGCAAGAAAAGATTACTAAGGTTAATTGACAAAAGTTTTAAGGGTACTGATTCACTCCTCCGCTCTCAGTACACACCCTTCCATTATTTCCAATAAATATATGTATATATATGTATGTATATATCTATATTTATATATGTATGTGTATATATATGTATGTGTGTGTGTGTATACTCCTAGAGTTATTTTTTTGTCATTTGTTTTATGCAAAGTCATATTGGTGAATGTAACCGAAGCAAGAAAGTTAGTATAATAGAGCATACATAGTTGGTAAAGGTATCAGAGACAACTACCGAGCACCAAGAACGTTGTTAGAATAACTGAGGGGAGGGGGGGTGAATCAATGGCCTAAAAAATATTCCAATAAATCAACCCAAAAACTTATTACAACAATTATAAGCCTCTAGCTATCTTCAATCCTACAAGATGTATGCCTTGATATAATCTTAAAAAATAACTATTAATCAGAGTTCATTGTTTAAACCTTATTCTTAATATTTATGAAAAAGTAGTCTTTGATTTACAAAACTATACTAAATAACTTAGTGATTACCGATAATCCTATTTAGCAATGTGTAAAGAAAAACAAGAAAGCAATGACTCATAAACATATTTGACACATGGATTTTTAACGTGGAAACCCTGTTAAGGGAAAAACAAATTGGGACTGTTAACCCAAAAAAATTTCTCTTCTGAAGTGAGCTTGGTGTAGAGCCAACCTTGTTAAAGGTTACAAACACATTGTTAGGTGTGACCTTGTTAGAGAATTTAGATAGAATAGTTTGTCACTTGATATCTGACATCTCTATGCTATCTTTATGACCAAACCTAGTATAGTTTGTCACTTGATATATGGCATATCTATGCTATCTTCATGACAAAAAAAATTTTATACTCCTTGGGATGTATCTCAATATATAATGGATCTTTAAATGCTACTTGGATAAGAGACTTTCTAATCAAATGGTTAAATTGAAACAATAAATTATATGTTCACATATACAACTAAACTTTGCAGATTTTTAGATCTATTGTAAGCTCATAATACCTTTCTGATCAATAGTTCCTTTTAATAACTTTGCTCCACTTCTTTCTACTCGGTGATGTTGCACTTCTCTATTATTCAGTGTCTACAAAATTAGCTTTGTTCTTTAGCTTGATTGACCAGGTCTGATTGAAGACTTCATTCTTCATTAGTTTCTCTTCAACATTTATTCTCTATTCTCTATTCACTACCTTAATTCACAATGAATTAGATTGTGTCTTTATAGAAATGATTTCACCATTTCTAAGTTCTTGAATTTATTGTTCTTGGCATGATCCACAATTCTTGCCAATCTTTCTTTAAAGCTTTACTTAAGTTTTATCTCGTAGATATCTTCTTGACAGCTAGAATAAAAAAACATTTAAAATCTATCTTATCTCTGGCTTCTAACTTGTCAATGAAAACAATGTTAACAACTAGTTAACTTAATATTTATCTCTTTCTAGCTAATTCTTTTGTGATTTCTAAACTTCAATTCTTTTCGGTGTTTAACTCTTTGTTGGCTCAGCCAACTCTTTAGTTCTCCTCGGGCATCTCTGTTTGTCTATTAGGGTTGTCTTTCCATCGGGTATCTCTTTGGTTCTGAGTGTCAGGTAACATTGTGATTCTATCTATCGGTAATGATTGTGGTTCTACTCGTCGATAATGCTTGTTGGATATCTTGCTCATGTATCACTGTGATTCTTCTCTCAGGGTTCTTTGTCTATCGGTGTGCATTGTCTATCAGAATCTGTTTTCACTTTGTGAATACTAAACTTTTATGCATTACTAATAGCATAACCATTATCTCTCTGGTTGTTTGAATTCTTTGAAACTTATGTATACAACCAATTAGACTATATCAAGTTGAAATCAATGACAATACAATCCATTAATTGATTTAATGTCTTGCATTAACTTTTTTCATTTCGGTTATCATCAAATTAACATCTTCAAACATTCAATCAGTTATGGTTCATCAATCTCTCCCTTTTGCATTGATGGAAAAAACTACATTTATGTACCATATACTACTAATACATTATGAAATATATCAGTCTACATATATATACCATATACTACTAATACATTATGAAATATACTAGTTGCAATTCATCAAATTTTACCAAAATTTTGGTGCTATAACCAATACAAATGTTTGGCTCTCGGTAAGCTATTTATAGCTTAGATTTGTTTCTTGTAGAGTACTTTCTTCAATATTCAATCCCTTCATGATAGATAGATGTATAATCTTCTGATTTTGTCTCTCCCTTTGACTGTTCCTCTCCTTGATGATCTCTTTTTCCTTTGATGACAATTTCTCCCTTTGTATGTATTCTCTTCTTCATGATGGATATTTCATATATAATCTCTCCTTTTGGATATACTCTCTCCCTTAGGTCATCTCTCCATCTCTTTACATTTCTTTCATCTTGATATAATTTCCCTTAGGATATTCTCTCCCTTCGAATCTCTCTCCCTTTCAGGATATTCTCTCCCTTTGAATCTCTCTCCCTTTTAGGATATTCTCTCCCTTTGAAAACAATGCCAAAGTCAATCCTTTTTAATATATTCCTTGAATTTCCCTTTCCATCCAAAATGTAGCTCTTTATTAGCCAATAAATACTTCTAGTTTTTGGTGTAGATAAGTACCTTTCTATGTAAAAATGTATCTTTGCAATCCATTTATTTACTTTCATCAACATGAATGATCTTCTGATTTGAGTTTAGGCTGATGCAACCTCCTAGTCAGCTTAGTGACCAATAGACAAGGGTTGGACCCCTAGTCTCTTTCTCAGGTACTCAAATGTATCTTTAGGCAATGGCTTGGTGAATATGTCTACTAATTTTTCCTTGGATTGAACATATTATAGTATCACTTCCTTTGCTTGCACTTGTTCTCTTAAGTAATGATACTTGATAGTAATATGCTTAGTCTTAGCATGCATAACTAGATTCTTTGATATGTTTATTGCACTTGTATTATCGCAATAGATAATTAATGGTTCAAGAATCTTCATAATCATACCTTCCAATAGTTGTTTGATCCATGCAATATTTGAGCAGTTTACAGTAGTAGCCACATATTCTTCTTCTATAGTAGATTGTGAGATGCATCCTTGCTTCTTGTTGATCCATGTGACAAGTCTGTCACCCATGAAGAATGCTCCTCCACTTGTGCTCTTTCTATTATCTAGATTTCCAGCCCAATTAGCATCTGTATAGACTTGAAGCTCAAATTTTCCCTTTTTTATACCGTAAGTCATAGTCCTTGGTAGTCTTTAGATATCTCATAATTCTCTTGATAGCAGTCATGTGTGATTCGTTGGGATTAGCAGAGAATCATGCAAATATTCCAACTGCATGTCCTATATCTGGTCTAGTATGATAAACATACATTATTTTTCCAATCATTGATCTATATAAGGTGTGATTTACCTCATTTGACTTATCTTCATTTTTCAGCTTACATCTGGTTGCCATAGGTATTCCAACTGGCTTGGAATCTTCCATCTTGAATATATGTAGCACTTCCTTGATGTACTTGGATTGTGTGATATATATGCCTGTATCTTGTTGAAAAATCTATAGATGAGGAAATAATTTGATCTCCCCAAACATAGGCATTTCAAACTCTTTGATCATTTCATTAGAAAATGATTTACATAACATATCATTGCCACCAAATATGCTATCATCAAAAAATATTTTAGCAATCAGAATGTTATCATCATTGTCTTCTTTAAAATACAAATTGCTATTTTCACTTTTTCTTACAAATCCAATGCTTATAAGATAGGAGTGAAGTCTTTCATACTAGGCTCTAGGTGCTTGTTTTAATTTATACAAGGCTTTGTGTAGTCTACATATCATGTTTCTCTTGTCAGGATCAACAAACTGCTATGGTTGTTCAATGTATACCTCTTCTTCTAATACTCTATTTAGGAATGTAGATTTGACGGGTCAAAATTTTTCTCCATAATCAATACCTTCTTCTTGTGCATACACCTTGCATACTAACCTTTCTTTGTTCCTTGTGACTTCTCCATTCTCATTCAGTTTGTTTCTAAATATCCATTTGGTACCAATGACATTCTTGTCATCAGATGTTTGTACTAGTGTCCATGTCTTGTTCTTCTCATTTTTTTCATCTCTTCATTCATAGCACTAACCCATTCTTCATTTTTTAGTGCGGTATTAATAGATTTAGGCTCAAAATCACAAATTAAACATCTAGTTTTTAGTGACTTACTTCTTGTTCTCATTCCAGCCTTCTTGTCTCCTATGATCTAGTTTTGTGGATGGTGTCTTCTGACATACTTGGCAAGTATCATTTCACCTCTTTGTTCATCATGTTGATCATCATTTCTAATTTTTGGTATTTGCAGCTAGATACTTGGGTGCATTTTTCTATTGCTCAAGAGTGATACACTATTTCTTAGGAAGAGTTTCAGGTTCTTCATTATAAATAAACCTGTTGTAGTCTTCTAGTTGTTTTCTGCTTTCCTCATCATTTTTCTCTACATATTCATCTATTCTAACATTTGCACTTTCAATTATGTTGTTAGAAGACTTGTTAAGGCATATAAGCCTTGCTTTTGGTGGAATACCCTAGAAAGATTCCTTCTTCACTTTTGGAGTCAAGCTTTCCATTTCTATCATCTTTCAAAATATAACATTGACTTCCAAAGATTGTGAAGTAACTTACGCTAGCTGTGTAACCATACCATAGCTCATAAGGTGTCTTCTTGGTGTCTTTCTTCAATTGTACTTTATTCAATGTGTAGACAACACTACTAAGAGCTTCCCTCCATAAAGTTTGAGTGATTCTTTTCTCAATCATTAGTCTTCTTGCACAATCAACAATGGATCTGTTTCTTCTTTCAGAAATCCCATTTTGTTGTGGTGTTCTTGGTATAGAAACCTATCTTTTAATTCTATGCTCATTGCAAAATTTAGTGAATTCATCTGAAATAAATTCTCCTCCTTTATCTGATCTTAAGCATTTCAATTCCTTACCACTTTATTTTTCTACCATAGATTTATACCATTTAAACATCTTGAATGCTTATGTTTAAGAACATAACTGTCATCATTCTAGAATAATCATCTACAAGAGAATTAAATACCTATCACCATAGTAACTCTTTGTCCTCATGGGTCCACATAGATCAGTATGGACTAATTCTAGAATTGCATTAGATGTATGGGATTTTCTCTTGAAACTAGACTTTGTCATTTTACCTTTCTGACAATTTTTACACATGATATGTTCGAGATTTGACATGCTCGGTAAACCTCTTACTTTCCTTTTATTTCTTATCTTAACCATGTTTTCAAAATTCACATGACATAATATCTTATGCCACAACCATATGTCTTTGTTTCTAGCCATTACACAAGTGGTGTTAATGTCCTCAAGATAATATAGGTTACCTTTTCTCTGTTCACCAGTTCTGATCAACCTTCCTGATTCATTGAAGATATTTGCCTTCTTATTCTCAAATGCTACTTAGTGACCTATGTTATTTAGCTGTGAAACACTCAATAAATTATAATTAATTCCTTTTACCCGGTATGTATTTTAACATCTCATCAGATTATTTAGCATTATGACTCCTTTACCTTCAACTGGACAAGGTGTGTCATTACCTATTCTTATTGATCCACCATTATAGTACTCAAAATTTTCAAAATTTTATTTATCACTGGTCATGTGGTAAGTGCAGCCACTATCTATAATCCAAACATCATTCTTACTAACCTTAGATATGAGTGTAATTGCAACATATATACCTTTCCTCTTCATCTAAATCATCCTTCATGGATACAACACCATATATCTTCATCAAATTTAGTGTCAGTATCTCCATCTCTATTCTCATCCAGGTAACATGCTTTCTTCCCTTTGTCCTTGTAGTTTGAGTTATCTCTTATGTTAGAATGTTAGTTTCTTTGATAATCTCTCTTATCACCTTGGTCAAACTTTTTCTCATATGATCTATCATTACTTTTGTCATATTTTATTCTATTAGGACATCTAGCAGCAAAGTGTCCAATCTCTTTACAATTAAAACATACAAGTGGTAATTCATCTTTGTATCTACCTTTGCCTCTCTACAATATTCTAGCCATTAGTACTTCAATATCATCAAGATCTTGGTCATCACTATCACTTTCACTATCATTCATTATAGTGTGTTTATGACTTAACTTACTTATTCTCAAAGAAGATTTAAATGTAGTCTCTATAGATGGTAAGATATTGTTATCAAAGTTATTCATCTCAAATTAAATTAGTCTACCAATCAAACTATCTAGAGTAACATTATTGTTGGCTACTGCTTTCATTTCTTGTATAAAAGATACTCTAATAGCACATACAGGTAGTAAGGTTCATAGGATTTTACTTACCACTGTCTCTTCTTCAAGTACACCTCCAACTCCTCAGATAGCATTGACTACCTCTTTGATTCTATAGCTATACTGAGTGATATTTTCTATTGGAAAGTGATAGTGCAAGAAATTGTTATTTTTTCATTGCTGTCAAACCTTAATTGGTGAGACTATTTTTATCTATTTGAGTACCATATCCACTATTGATGAAGAAGATTTAACAAGAAGACCAAGTGAATGGTTGAGTTAAGGAAAATAAAAGGGTACTTGATCAGTTGGCACTTTGGAAAAGTAATTAGTTGTTTATCTTTCAAAGACAATCTTTTTGGCTATTTTGTGCCGAGCAAAGTTTGGCTTGTGCCAAGTAAACTTGCGTGTGCCAAGCAAAGTTGTTTGTGACAAGTAAAGTTGTTCAATACTGAGCACCAGTCAAATTGTCCAGTGGAAACAAAGATGTTGGCTGACTTATAGTAATTGAATTAATGATGAGATTTGAGATCTCTCGCTGACTTAGTTAATTTTATTGGGATATGTAATGTTAATTAAAGATTGATCCACATCATTTAATGTATGGGTAACCATAATTAATGCATGGTTTCAAGATTTAATTAGAGACTACCTTGGAGAAGTAAATGTAATGCAAAGATGGAATGATCTATTGGATCTGACCTAACCTAAGATCTACGATCTTATTTAAGTAGAAAAAAGATTCATCTAACCTAGATAGAGAGGTATATGATAACCTCAAGGGGTTATTCATTGAGTGTATTGAAGTGTGCTGCTGAATGTGTAGTACATGTGTGTATGCAAGAGGATTGCATAGTTGATTTACTATTTGGCATGATCTAGCAGAGAAGGCTGAATATAGAAGCAAAGAGTTACATGTGTGATTGCTTGACAGATTTCCAACCAGATCAGAAGGTTGAAATGACAATGCAGGCTATCCAGTAAGTTAACATCAGAGCTGTAATTGCATCTGAAATTGCAAAGTAAGTTGTATGTATCAGATCCCAACTGCTGATTACTTTCTAACCATTGTATCAATTAAATCCTTTAATAAGGTTGACCTAACAGTTATTTGTATAAATCCTCTAACAAGGTGACATTCAGGTGGAATGTTCTAAGTCCTCTAACAAGGCCACTCCTAACAGGGTGATTAAATCCTTTAACCAGGTCACACCTAACAGTGTGTTATTGTAACCTTTAATAGGGTTGGCTCCTCACAGAGCTCACTTTAGAAGAGTGAAAACTTGGTAGCATGTTACTGGTGGTTTTTCCCATATTGGGTTTCCATGTTAAATACTTGTGTCAACTTGTGTGAATTCTTATGGTTTTTTTTACTATTATGTTTCTACAAGCAATTTCATTAGATAGTAAACTGCATGATTAAATTTGTTGACATATGATACT
Organism: Thuja plicata; assembly: GCA_018584345.1. Taxonomy (NCBI): domain Eukaryota; kingdom Viridiplantae; phylum Streptophyta; class Pinopsida; order Cupressales; family Cupressaceae; genus Thuja; species Thuja plicata. Next base: position 5,524,383 of record MU228138.1, read on the forward strand.
ACTTCCGAGTAGATCTGAAATACAAAAAAGTTTTATTTGCTACATCTAGACTTGAGGATAACTGATTCACCCCTCCCCTCTTAGTTATTCTAAATCATTCTAACAATTGGTATCAGAGCATTGGTCAGCTGAAAATAGTTTGAAGGTACTTAGAGTGAAAATCTCAAGATGTATAAGAAGGAGGTTCCTAGGCTGAACAAAGATAACTTCCCTGCATGGCAGAGTTTGATGAAAATGCATCTAGTTGGTATTGGAGATGAAGCCAAGTGACTTATTAAAAATGACTATGTATCACCTTCTACTCCTCTCATAGATTCTCAACTAAAAGAAAAGCAAGAGCACAATCAAGCAATGTTGGAGATCGCCTCCTCATTGAGCTATTCAGAGTTTGATGATATAAAGAGCTGCACAAATGAAAAGGAGATGTGGGATAAACTTGCAACTATTTATGGTGGAGATAGAAATGTGCTAAGAGATAAATCAGAAAGTCTAAGAGGTAAGTTTGATGAGATGAAAATTCAAGAAGGAGAAAATGTTAATCAGTATTATGGTAGAGTAAACAAAGTTGTAAATGCCATTAGAGGAGCTAATGGAACAATTGATGACAACACTATTATCAGAAAGGTACTGAGAACTTTACTTCCTATATATGCTATTAGAGTTTCTAGAATTCAAGAACTGAGATGCACTCCTAACAATAATCTGAATCTAGAAAATCTGATAGGCAGACTCACTGCATTTGAAATGTCAAATTATGATAACTATAATCCACAAGGTATTGATTCTACTTTTAGATCACAGTTGGTTCTCAATAAATATAAGAAAGGAAAGAAACATGTGAACAGTGATAGTGACACTACCGATGATGATCTTGAAGAACTTGAAGCACTTATGGAAAAAAGGCTATTAAGAGGAAAAGGAAAATACAGAGCTAAACTTCCTATTATTTGTTTTTCATGCAGTAAAGTTGGTCATATAGCTGCTAGATGTCCTGATAAGAATGAAAAAGATGAAAGAAAGGACTATAAATACAATGAATACAAAGACTGAAAGAATGACTAAGACTTTAGGAAATGTAAGGATTACAAAGACAAAGGTAAGAAATCTTGTTATATTGCTGAAGAAACTTCTGACAATGATATAGAAGTTGTTTATGTTGCAATGAAAGAAGATTCTAATGATGAAGAGAAAACTGCATTAATCTCTTATATGAGTAAAAGTGATCGATGGATCATTGACAATGGTTGTTCCCATCATATGACTGGTGACAAAGATAAGTTTGAAACCCTAAACCAATGCAACAGAGGATATGTAAAATTTGGTAATGATGCACCATGTCTTATCAAAGGTAAAGGATTGATTAACCTGATTGAAAAAATTAGATATGATAATGTGTATTGGGTTGATGATCTTAAATAAAATTTACTAAGTGTTGCACAGTTCTGGTTACAGAGTTGAATTCCATCACATAAAAGAAAAGATCTATGATTCTACTGGAGAACTTGATGGAAGTGGTGATTAGACTAAAGGTAACTTATTTTATTTGGAATTATCTGAAGAAACATGTTTGTTTTCATAGTACAATGATGTTTGGTTATGGCATAAGAGGTTGTATCATGTGAACTTTGATAACTTGGTAAGCATAAGTAAATTGAAAAAGGTTAGAGGGCTACCTAAGTTAAAGAAACTTGAGAATGCTATGTGTAAACAATGTCAACTAGGAAAGATGACTAAGTCTAGTTTCAAGAGCAAAACACATGTATCAGAGGAAATTCTAGAATTAGTCCATACTGATCTCTGTGGTCCCATTGGAGAAAGAAGCTACTATGGTGCTAGATATTTTATTCTATTTGTTGATGATTATTCAAGGATGATGACTGTAATGTTTCTCAAGGAAAAATCTAATGCATTCTAGTTATTTAAATGTTACTTAGCTAAAGTTGAAAAGGAAATACAATTTTTTTTGAAATACTTAAGATTTGATAGAGGTGGAGAGTTTATTTATAATGAGTTTAACAGGTTCTGCAATGACCGAGGAATAAAGAGACAGATGTCTGCACCCAGGACTCCTCCACAAAATGGTATTTTTGAATGAAGAAACAGATCTATCATGGACTATGCAAGAACACTAATGATGGAGAAAAATGTTGCACAGAAATATTGGAAAGAAGCTGTAAGTACTACAGTCTATACACTGAATAGAGTTCAAGTCAAGAAAGGTATAAATGCTACACCTTACAAACTTTGGTTTGGTTATGCACCTAGTGTAAAGTATTTTAAAGTATTTGGAAGCAAATGTTTTATACTAAAAGACAATAGAAATGGAAAATTTGATGCTAAAGGTGAAGAAGGTATATTCCTTGGTTATTCAACGAAAAGCAAAACATACAAATGTTTGAATTCTAATACTAACAAAATTGTTAAAAGTGCAAATGTAAGGATTGATGAGTTTGCAGAAAGAAATGAAGCTAAAAGTACACAAGAGCCTAAAAGCTATACATCATTCATATATCTAGATGAGGAAGATTCTAATTCACTAGCTAAGGCTACTATCGAGCAACAACATGCACCTGTCGAGTCACAGAGTGGAGTTTCTATGCATCAGAAAGTGAATGTCGAGCTATCGGATGGAGATGTCGAGTCACAGAATCAACCAGAAATGAATACAAATAATGAACCTATAGCAAGGACTGAGCCTGCTCTAGAAAAATATGTGAGAAGAAACCATAATTCTGATCAAATCATTGGATCAAAGGATTCTGCTATTATGACACGAAGTAAGTTGAAAAATGGCACATGTCTGTTATGTGAATTTGAGCCCAAAACAGTAAAAGATGCTTTAGAAAATGAAGATTGGATATAGGCAATGAATGAGGAAATTGAACAGATTGAGAAGAACAAGACTTGGACACTTGTACCTAGGCCGAAGGATAAAAATGTAATTGGTACAAAGTGGG
>MU228138.1:5528164-5541550 GCA_018584345.1 Thuja plicata
TGACATTGCCCTAGCTATTGGAATTGTTGCAAGGTTTTCTGCTAACCCCAAGGAAACTCACATGATGGTAGTAAAAAGGATTCTAAGATATTTGAAAGGAACTGATGACTATGGTCTATACTACAAGGTAAAAGTATGAAACTGTGTCACACTTGGGGACCATTTGACATGTTTCAGCCATACGTATTATGGCCAGACCCCTTTTGGCCAAACATATGTGGCGCACACGTGGCGCCATGTGGTGTCGATGTGGCAGAGGGGTTCCGGCTGAAACAGGTCCACCTGAAATAGGTCTGGCCAGATCCGTTTCGGCCGGAACCCATAAAAACTATATAAAAACCAAAATATGGTTAGAGCAGCTCATTTGCACTGAGTTCCTTCCAAGATTTGAGGAGCGAAATAGGAGTACTTCAGCTAAAAATAGGTAGCATTTTTTTTAATTTTTTTTGTTTAAATATTTTTTTTAATTTTTTTCAATTTTGTTATGTTAAATTAATGTAGTTTTACTATTATTTGATTTTTTTTGTTTTAATTTTGTTATTTTTAATTTTAGAAAATATAAAATATTTTTTTATGTAGATTTAAATTTATTTTTTAGTTAGAATCATATGTTAGTTAGTTATTTAATTAATTTAGTTTTATTACATGTTTCAAAACATTAGGAAAATGTTACAAAAATTTATGAAACTATTACAAAACATTAGGAAAATGTTATTTAGTTTTAACTAATTTATTTTTATTGCATATGTTTCAAAACATTAAGAAAATGTTACAAAATAGTATAGGAAAATGTTACTTACGAAAACATAAACTCTAACAAATGAACCCTAACATGAAACTGAAACATAAATCAACATAAACTCTAACATTAACCCTAACATGAAACCTTAACCATATTGGACCCTAACATGAAACCGTAACTAACATGAACCCTAACATGAACCCTAACAAAACCTTAAGAAAATGTTACAAAACATTAGGAAAATATTGCAAGACATAAGAAAACATTCTAGTATTACAAAGTTCATATTAAACATAACATTTGCACATACTAGTTAACATGTGAAACCCTAATATGAAACCAACATCAAACCCTAACATGAAATAGAAACAAAAAAATTAACATAAATATTAACATGAACCGTAACATGAAACCCTGACCATATTGATCCCTACCATGAAACCTTGACCATATTGATCCCTAACATGAAACCTAACATGAAACCAACACATGATTTACTAAAACATATAAATCAACATAAACCTTAACATGCTAAATTGAATTTTTCTTTCAAACTAACATGAAATTGGAACATTAACCAACATAAACCCTAATGTGCTAAACATTAATTGAGAAATAAATCAAGTTGATCCATTTAAACCTTTAAACATCAATCTACATTCAACTAGACTAATAAACCAAGTTTTGCAGAAATATACATGTACATGTACATGTACACATATTATTTTAAATAATTTTTTTCAAATGTATATGCATTCAAGTGTTTGAACACTTGTTTATTTATTTATAATGTACGTTTTTAAAAATATATATTTATTTAAATTAGAATTGGACCATGTATGTATGTGCAAAGATCTAGACATATATTCTTCTTTATACTTTTGACCATCTATATATCTATTTTTTCTATCACACATGGCATTGGGTAGAGGGGATGCACTATAGATTCAGGAGATGCTAGTGTACAGGGGGTGGTAGCACCCACTCTTCTCATAGATCTACCAACTCTAGAGAGGATAGAGAGGAGTTATTCACGAGTACTATAACTCATTTGAGATGAGATATTGAGGTTCTTGATGAGAGGATACAGTCATCCACCCTCCCTAATAGGGACAGGGTGAAGATTATTAGAGAGGACCTTGTTCATATGATTGACACAGTTTAATCATACAACCTATATGATAGTTTATCTATTGATACATTCTATACTTCTCTCTCTCGTAGTGTTACTGGCACTGTGAAGTATAGACAGGTTGACTTGGAGGTCTCCACCACTCAGATGAAGACTATGTTTCCTTTTTATCGAGACAGAGCCCAGGTAAGAGGTTATATGACCACTCGATGTATGGATGACCTTGTTGCACCATTTATTTATCCTTGATGGTTGGCTTCTCATCATAGGTGTCCCCAGAAGGATGAGCTTACATTATATTTCTACAAACAATTATTTGTAGAATTTCATTTGCATCATGAGGTTGATTACACAGATTTTCCTGGTCATGCTGGATAGGGAAAGGGAAGATTATCAGACAGATTTAGTGGGCCTAAAACCCCAGTGCCCACTAATAAGTGAGAAAAGGTGGGTCCAAACCTTTTGGTTGCAACACAAGTTTTGGAAGGGACAGGTGCAGGATAGAGTGTACCTGATGACCGGATCAGGTCAGATGTATATTCTAGTATCATGAGTATCATGACACAGGTACATGAGATGTCATCTGATTGTGTAGATAGACACATGTTGCACTCCCATTCTAGTCACATTCCTTCACCTACATAGGATGCATCTTCTACTATTGATACATACCAGATAGCATATATACCATCTCCCTTAGAGGTAATAGTTGTAGTAGAGATATACTAGTTGCGTACTATTGCCACATGTTTATCCAGTGATTTACATTGCTCATATCAGGTGTTACAGATTATCGGTGGGGTTCCTCTTAGGGATGTCCCATCATTTTTCCCCATCATTCTTAGCAATTCTACTGGTGCATAGAGACAGGACGATATTCTTGTACCACCTACAGCTCCTCAACAGAGTGTATTTGACGAGTCTACACATGCCACTTCATCACATCCAGTTCATCAAATTTTTACTAGCTTGCTTACAGATGAGCAGATTGATCCCTCACATGTGTCCTTACATGAGCAAGTGGATCCTAGTGATGTGACCTTAAATGATTCAGAGTTGAGCGATATTGGGAGAGCATTACATGCTGCTACAGTATATATTTATTTAAATTATGATGTATTTAAAAAAATTACACATGTACATGTATAAATAATTTGAATCAAAGTTTTGATTTTAAAATATATGTATATACATGTTCTCTAGAGTGTTTTGGACAGTGTGGAGCATGGATATGGAGATTTATAGACTCCTAACCATCCTGTGCATCATGACAGATAGGTAAATTTATATGTTTTTACAAACTTAATTTATCTATGATCATAAGTATTTAGTTTATTATACATGTGTGTATGCATGACATGTACATATATTTCTTTTATTGCACACAGAGATCAGGTAATGGTCCTAGTATATGAGCACATATATATATGCTATTTTACATATTTCATGTTTCACAGATATAATGTAGACATTTCATATGTACATGTTATTGCAGACATATACATTTACATGTTATATGTTGGTACATGCTATTTCATATTTTAGACATTTCATAGATACATGTTATTTCAAACATATATTTACATGTTATACATGTTGGTATGCTATATTTCATATTTTAGACATTTCCTAGATACATGTTATTTCAAACATATATATTTACATGTTATATGTTGGTTTTCTATATTTCATATTTTAGACATTTCATAGATACATGTTATTTTAGACATATATTTACATGAACTATATGTTGGTATGCTATTTCATATATACATGTTCATTTTAGTCATTTCATATTATATGTATGTGAATGAGTTAAGGGGATGTCATTTATTAGCTGTATGTCATTTATTATATGTATGTGAATGAGTTATTTCATATTTAAGTAATTAAAAGTCATTTAAAAGGGAAAGTCTTAAGGGGATGTCTTAAGGGGAGGTCTCAAAACATACAAATCAAAACATAAATCTATAAAAACATACATTATTTAAAGCTATATAATAAATTCATTGAACAATTAAATTACACCTAATTAATCTATTGAAGTTGTCATGTAAGTAATTAAAAGTCATTTAAAATGGGAAGTCTTAAGGGGAGGTCTCAAAACATACAAATCAAAACATAAATCTATAACAACATACATTATTTAAATCTATATAATAAATTCATTGAACAATAAAATTACACCTAACTAATCTATTGAAGTTGTCATGTAAGTAATTAAAAGTCATTTAAAAGGGGAAGTCTTAAGGGGATGTCTTAAGGGGAGGTCTCAAAAAATACAAATCAAAACATAAATCTATAACAACATACATTATTTAAAGCTATATAATAAATTCATTCAAGAATTAAAATACACCTAACTAATCTATTGAAGTTGTCATGTAAGTAATTAAAAGTCATTTAAAAGGGGATGTCTTCAGGGGAGGTCTAAAAACATACAAATCAAAACATAAATCTATAACAACATACATTATTTAAAGCTATATAATAAATTCATTTAACAATTAAGTTACACCTAAATAATCTATTGAAGTTGTCATGTAAGTAATTAAAAGTCATTTAAAAGGGGAAGTCTTAAGGGGAGGTCTCAAAACATACAAATCAAAACATAAATCTATAACACACATAATTTAAAGTTGTATAATAAATTCATTGAACAATTAAAATACACCTAACTAATCTATTCAAGGTATATAATAAAATCATATATCCAATATTCAATACATTAAGTAAGATTTCAAACTGTAGAGTTCAAATCTGAAAGTACGAGAGCTACAAAAAGAATTTTATCCTAAAGCTCGTGGTGCATATAGTTTGGTTCCTCTCTATCTTTTATTATCTCCAAAAGTTTTTCATGTTCTTCAATAGGTAACCTCCACTTTTGATTGTCATGTCATCTTTTTTGCAATGTCTTAAATTGTAACTTTGTTGTTATAACCAAGTGGCTGTAATGTAGAACTTTTTTGCCAGACATATATTCAATAAAATGAACACCATTTTTGTCTATCTTTATTTGCTGATAATATGTTCCTTCAATAACAACTGAACCAGTCAAATATGACTGCCCATCACCATCTACAATTTCTTCTGGCAACTTGTATTTAGCTTTCGTGCATCTTAGTAGATAATAATCTACACTTTCTACATTGTTAGGATCCGCAACCACAGCAAAAATAGCACCTATAAAAATCCAAATTAGATATTAAATTCAAATCAAAAGTACAATAAATTAAATTTAAATAAAAGAACATGTACATGTGCATGAACCTGTAACAACTAAATTAGAAACACGCTCGTAATCAGCTGAATATATAGGATCATGAATGTTTATGTCAATGTCATCATCTTCATAAGGAGGCATTCTGATTAACTCCTTCATATCCCATCGTGAAACATATCCATTTGCAATATTCTCACATTGACTCATTGGATTGTCCTCAACGCAATCAACACAAAAATATGATTTTTCTCTTACTTGAATCAATAGAACTCATCAATTGATGTAAACTTATAATACCAACAATCCTTTGACAATTGTAAGGATTAGATCGGTCTATATCTGTTACAAATATGAAATAAAAGTTGCACATTTTTAGATCAACAATTATGATAACATAGATGAACACAAAATTAAATTTAAATTTAAATTTTTCCTACAAAATATAAATTACCTTTCACTTCCCAAAAATAACGTTTGTTGTATTTGGTGTCCCGACTAGCAAAATGATTTTCACATCATTCAACAATTTTCTTTGAATTCTCTATCATGTTACCTTTAAATTTTGAACTATCAGTTTAAAGTAAATGGATAGATATGTTTAAATTATATACTATTTGATTTATATCTAGATATATATTTATCTATACTGTTCACGCAATTTGTACCTACAAGTTCATGTTGGCAAAGTGCACGCTTCACACATGCTCCTGCTCCATCGTGCTCTCCTTTTCCATGTCCACTTTCAAAGAAGTTCCACAAAAACTTAACATTGCGTCTACCATGTTGCATAGCTAGCCAATTAAAGGCTTTTGCGGATTTAAATTGTCCTGCAAGATTAAGTTATATGAAAAATAGTTCAATCACATAACAATTTAATGTAAGTAATCAATAAGAATGAAAATGAATTGAAGTGCATAAACTTACCTGCACAACCATCAGACCAAACCCAGTGTTGTGAAGCTTTTATCCTACAATTTGCAATATCTTCAAAATACATTGCAAAACAATGATCCACATAGCTCCTATCATGAACTTTATCATCACTGATATAGAAATGAACCTCCTTAATGATAATGCGTTCATTTGGATTGGTACTTTCTACCTCAACCAAATCAAATTGTGTGTGTTTGTAGGTCACATGGAAAAATATTGTAACTTGATCAGAATGATAATATTGACTTTGAAGCTCTTTTTGAGGAGAGAATGTATAGTTCTCCGCAAAATCTACAACTAAAAGAATACAACCAGGTGGAAAATAATTTTTGGAATCACGAAACTGTTTAGCTTGCCATCATGCACCATGACAATGCTGGATATGTAAATAAATTATAGTATGAAACCTAGTCATAAACTCAAGGTAGGGAAATTCACTCTCCTTCAATACAATTTTTTTGGATTCATCTCCTATCTTAGTTCGGTATGTCTCATATTCAAATCTCTTCCACAAAACTTGTGTTGCAAGATTAATATTCTCAATTTGCAATGGAAATTTATGTAAATCTCCACAATCACTGCATGCACTCTTTATACATTGTAATTTGAACTCATCTGAATCTTCTAATTTCTCACATAAAATAGACTTCACCAATTATGTCATACTTTCATAGATGACCATATCTAAATTAAGTACTACCATAATCTTTTTATAGGATTACAAATATAGATGAAACTCAACATGATTTTGGCAACAACAAGTTTCATGTACCTTATTTATGCATACAAAGCAAGGGCGCAATCTCTTGAACATTCTTTGACATATTTTCACATCTAAAAATTCTTGCTTGAATGATTCAAATAATTCACTTTGTGTTGTATCTATAAAATGTTTTGGGTGTGCAGTTTTCATACCGGTCTCTTCATCTTTCATCTGCATAGTATCCCTTCTATTAGAAGAAACACGAGAGTAAGTAGTCCAATATTCAATGACCTATCTTTTTACATCTTCAAAAATCTTGTCTTTTCGAGGAAGTCTACAAATATTAACCCAATTCTTTTGAATATTTTTATCTAACATATTTCTCTTCCTGATATATCTTTGAACATTTCTTCTAGATACATTTAGTAAATCAGAAATTACATGTACTTGTTTTCTCTGTGTCAACCTCCTACAAGATAAAGTAGTCATCAATGCTCTACGTGCAGCACTTAAGTCAGCTCCTCGACTTGAGTTGTTAATGTCATTCAATGCATCTTGCAAATTTTCAACTATTGTTCGATTTACATTGTCTCCTAATTTTTTCTTTTTATCAACACCTAACAACTCCAAAACAAGAGTCATTTCTTTTTTTTTGAATAACCTGACAAATAATTATGCTTTTCCATTCAGACTTTTACTTTGAAAATATTCATCCCAAATCTTTTTGTATTGTTTTTTTATTGTGCTTTGAGGTACCAATTCGTCAGATGAAAATTGACAGAAAAATGATTCCTCATTCATCTCCATCAAATTGCCCATATCAAAAGGTATATTTCCACCAATTTGTTCCTCTACTTGAATTGCATCTTCTTAAACTTTAAAAGGGTCATCTTGATTACGTTTTGTATAACCTTTCATATTGTCATCCCTTTTCTGATCAAATTTTTTTAATCTATTTCTTTTATTCCCCATTGCACAAATTGTTCAAATTGAGAGCTTCGATTGACCTACAACACAAAACCATATACTCTTAATAAAAAAATAAAAATGATATTGATACTTGTTCATAAATTAATATTGAATAATTCTTTAATTAAAAATTAAAAAATTAAAAAAATTAAAAAATAAATAAAATTATAAAAAATACAAACCTGCTTGATAATTTTAATTCGTAGTTGTCTTTTAATGCCAAAAAATATGCCTTAAAACTATTAAAAAATAATTTTCTTCAAAAAAACTTTATTTTAATTCACAGTTTAGAAAATTATGTATTTTTTATTTTTTTTTAAAAATGCTTTAATATATGAGATAAAGGGTCGTGGTCACATGGTGACCATGTTTGGTTGGCCTTAGTTTCGTTCGAACCAATTTCGACCAAACTAGGTCCAGCTGAAATAGGTCCAGCCAAAAGCATCTATGTGGGATCCCATGTGGCAGAAACACAAGCAAAAAATAATATTTTACAAAAAAAGTGTGTTTGGAGGCTTTTTGCCACATCATAATTCAGCTTGTTTAAAAATCTAAAAATACCCTTTTGTAGAGCTCAGAGTCTAGATTATGGTCATATAATTTTTATGGTGTTTTATTTACATATACTATATTGTAAGTTGAAACAACTCCAAGTAGGTATTTTAACATTCAAGAACATGTTCGTTTGAAAAAAATAAATAGCAAATCATGTCAAAAAAATTTATAACTTATATTTAACACTAGAGGAGAGAGTCCTCTTCAAGAATATGTAATTTTTTTTGTATTTGGTTTAGATTTGCTAGTGCAAATGTGGAGAGAGAAAAAAATTGTTAATTTCGGGTAACTCCGACTTTGAATAGTTATAACAGACAAAATATATACCGAAAATCAATCTTTATTTTTTATGCAATAAGCTATACTTGTCATCTAAAACATATTCTAAAATTAGAGGAAAAAAAGTTATTTGCATATATTTAGTTGGAGGGAACTAGACCTTACATTTTCAGCATTTTTTGAGCAATTAAAAAATGGACTTCAAAAATTAAAAAACTAGGTCAATGCTTATTCAAATTTTTTTAAAAAAATTAGAAGCATAAACTACATCCAATTTTACACATTTCATTAGTTTACATAATTTTCAAATTCTAAACACAAATGCCACTTTTATGTCATTAAAGTTTAATAGTTTTGCATATCATGGTCCTCTTCCTTTGTTAAAGTTTAACAGTTATCATAATCAACCTTTTATCACATGTCTATCTCTTACATTCATTTAGCACTTACAAATTTATAAATGTTCCAGGGACACATGATATCAAATCAACAATTACTTGTAATAGTCAGGCATAAAACAAGTAGAAAATAAAAATAAATTCAAAGTATCCATTTTTAATCTAAGAAAAGAATGTACAAAATAGGCACATCAAGACTATCTCCAAGATCATCACCACTTTCCTGTAAGAACACTAAGGAACACACAAGCATATCTACAACCATGGACATGAGGGGACAACACACCCATCTTTGGGATATTCTCAACTAAGGTTCACACTCCAATGCAGTGGAAAAAGGAAAAGGGCTAAGATGCAAGCTCCTCAACAAACTGAAAAAAAGGGTTGGTAACCTTAACCATCTATTGTCATGCTAAGGCATATAAGCAATGAGAGATAACCATTTTAAGGTAGCACAACTACACATCACTCACACCAAACATAATGAGAGCATAACCCAGAGATCCTAGCATATGAACATTAGCTCTAATACCCAAAATTCAAACACTAAATTTTACATTAAACAAACTATTTATTTTACTTTGAACATATCTAATTTATGTAGTGCCACTCCAACCCTAGTGTCATGCCCAAAATTTCTCACCCAAAAATACAACTTTTTTTTTTGTATTAAAATTAATGTCAAGAGGGTCTAAGGGGAATCATGACTAAGTGTCAACCTCCCTTAACCCAAGTCATCTTCTGAAGTTAAAGATACACAAGGTGTCAATTAGTTACAGTTTTAACTAGAGTTAAATCTACACTAACGTTCGAAACTATGCAAGGTGAGGTTTTAATAATTTGTGTGTCATCTTTTCTTTTTTTTAATAGAGTTTGATGATGTGAAGAGAGAGAGAGAGAGAGAGAGCGAGAGAGAGAGAGAGAGAGAGAGACTTCCTAAACTCAGTCTCCAGGAACATTTAGAAAAATCTAGTATGTTGATAGCTTAAAGATTATGTGTTTAAAAATAACCCCCTAGAGCAAGGCACTTTCATAATATTATATTTATGATGACCAGTATACTGACCACATAAAAATAACATTATAAGTTCCTAAGTTTTTTTTTTTTTTTTAAACTTCAATTAAATGCTCCCCTTTAATGTCTTAATTAATTTATTTAATTATCATTTAGCTATTGACTGGTTGGATTTGATTTCATAGAAATTCTTCTAACTTAAACGTTAAGGATAGGTAGACCGGTTAATAGATTAAAAATAACAATTTACTGTCAGAAATATAATCATTTAATAGGTCCATTAATAATTTACTTTACTAAACCTCACTAGTAATTAATTTCATTAAATAATTCGTTGCAATTCCATCCTGTAAATTCACTATGAGTTATTATCCTATTGTTATAGAGAAATTAAATTAATTCATTACATTTCCCCTCTTTAATATATATATTTTCATCATTTATTCATTTTCCTAGTTCATCCTTTCAACCATAAAAAATTACATATATATTCAAAGACTTAATTAAGTTACCTAATAATAAACAAATAAGGAAATGTAAACTTCCCATTAAAAGAAACTAAAAGACTATTAAAATATAATAACTTAAAGGAAAAAAGTCCCCCCTTCTTTAACCATCTCAATTTGAAATCCTAATCCTAATTCAAAATTAGGGTTAGGGTTCAAATTTGAGATGACTAAAGGCACACTACTTTGCCTCCACTCCATTTTTTTCTCTCCTCCTTCAACCCTAAATTTTTTTTGTATGCCTCTCTCCTCTCTATTTTTTTTTGTTTCTAAGTTGCAGGTATAGCAGCCATGGAAGAAGTTCATTACATATATACATTTGAATATATGTATATATACTTATAGTATATACATATATTCAAACATATATATGTATTTATAACTGATAAATTTGCACAAGTTTATTTGGGTGGCCGAAGGAAGAAAACCTTATTTTTTTATAGAAGAGGGTTTATGGGGTGGTGGGTTTCTTTTCTCCCACCGCGCCCTGTGATCTTTACTTCTTTCGTTGTGGCAGGCTGGGTCGCATGGCTACCGGCCGCACCACAGTCTGCGGCCGCTAAGGCCACGGCTGTGGCCGGCGGTACCACCATCCAATGCGTGGGGCAGGCCCCTTCCCCTCCGCCGCCTCCCTTTAAGGGAGAGCGGGGAGGATGGGGGTTGCACCTCCTCCCCCATTGTCATCGCTTTTATATATATATATATTTTTTAATAAAACGTGGAACAGTATAATGTGTTCGATTTTGTTTATTAAATTTTTGGCTGTTTAATATATATATATATATATAGTTTATTTTTCTGATCTATTTTTTTTGTTTGTAACAAATTAGAAATAGAAAATTTCAGAATATAGCATTTAGGGTACAGATTTAAATTTTTTTTTTGTTTAATGATATATATATATATATATATATCATGTTCAGATACAAAAACTGATGTAAAAATGAATATGAGGAAATTTTTTGAAGACTTATGTAGATCTATTATATGTACATCTACAAAAACATTTCTTTCTAATAAAATTTGTTGAATACATTAAAATGAAAGAAAGGTAAATTTATTAATGGCAAATTTATAACTAACTTCCAGCATTCCCTATTTTAAGATTAAGGGAACAAATTTTTTTTTTAAAAGAAACAAGAAAAGGAATATACATAGATTCTTTTTTCTTGATAAATAAGCAATAATTATGATAACATAGACATATATTTTTATTTTTTTATGACAGGATTATGCAAATTCCTACATCTTTTTTTTAGTAATTAGGGACTTGAAATAACTAGGTTTATTCAATGTCTATCTTAACATAAAAGATAAATTTTATTAAATCAAGAACCAATGACATATACATGGTTTGTCTTCACTAATAATTTCTTACAAGAATGTTTTCAAGAATACATAAATTAGCCATATGCCTTAAAGAAAAAACTTTCATCTTCTTGTATATAGTTTGACAAAAGAAACATGACCCCTTTCTTTTTGAATCATAGAAAGTAGGTCTCTTTTTTTTTTACACTAGTTCAATCCAAACTTCTTAATATAGCTCCAATCTTCAAATATTTAATACAAAGAAAAACAAGGGAAAACTAGAAACCATGGGGCTGCTCTCCACCCAACCTAGGCCTCTTATGAGGCCACCCCCAAGCTTGGGGAAACAAACAAAGGTAGGTGACATTTATACAATAAACAAAAACAAAAGAACATGAATATTTTACATTAAACTCACATTCCCATAGGCTTTCACAAAGGATCACTCAAAGATCCTACAGGGGGTGAAGTGGACCAAGGACCCAAGGGAGAAGACCAACCCAAAACTTAAAAATCTCAGCCTTCACATGGCTGTCCAAATACTTACTTTCACATTTTCAACTAAAACAACATCATACCCTTATGACCCCCAAATGAAGCAACAATAAGGAAGGCTTCATGGAGCCCATACTCCATGCTTTTTCCCTCTCCTCCTTGAGGAGAGACTCTACACCAAGGGCTGTCAAAAATCCTCCACCCCCAAGACTACTCTTCCCTCCCAAGGGGTGAGTGAGTCTTGATACTCCTATTAACATCACAAACAAAGAAAATAAAATGAAAGCATTGCAACAACATCAAGCATGATAATAACAACAAGATTCATGGCTCTAATATGCCCATAAACACAAACAACAACCATTTAGCAAGAACAAAATAAGATACCAAGAGAGAGAATTGCACAAAGTCCACCAACCTAGAATCTAAGGTTAAGGCAAGATAGTTGTAGAGGAGCTCCCTTTTTAGGCAATTCCCTCCTTCCAAGATCACCAACTCTAGCTATGTCTCTAAGTTAGAGAGTGGGTGTTCAAACTCTCTAACATGGAGAGTTCCCACTAAAAAGCCACTAGAAAGCTCATGGGGAGAAGAAAAGCCCTATAATTGGTCCCTCTTCCCTAAACTTTTACACCTTACCAAAAATGGATCTAAAGAGGGAAGCTTCTAAAAGGTGAATTATGTCTAAGCAAAATATGGAAGGGTGGTCTATCCAAAGTCAAACTTCACAAGAGTTGATTTTCGTCCAACTTGAGAAACCAACTTTTTAGAAGGGTCACATAGTCAACTAGAAGCTATCCTAGGGTTAAAATGGCCCTTAACTATTGGTATAAAAAGTGGGCTACCTAAAAATGACCCCAACACACCCCTGGACACTTCACAACCCTTCCAAAAGTCCACTTTAAGAGTAATTTCGAAATTCCAATGAGATGACTACTCTCCCATCTCCCAACCCAAGGTATGCATATGGGGATTCACTAATGTACTAATCTAGGTAGCTGGACAACCATTCCCAAGTTGACATGTCATAGCCTTAAGTACAAAACACAAGTGTCAAATGACACACACAACATTTACACATCACTAGGCCATGTCATATCCACTTAGGCAAAACTCACAAAGAATTAAGAA
>MU228138.1:5543896-5556527 GCA_018584345.1 Thuja plicata
GTGCTCATTTTGATAGGCATTATATTAAAAATATAAATTGGACATTTGAGAATGTGGAACGGATCTTATTAATTAGTTATTTTAAATGTTTTCAAAAAGAAAAAGTGAAACTCATTTTATAAAAGTGGAAAAAAGAGAGTTTATTTTGACACTTAGTTTTACTTTTAGGATTTTTTGAAACTCTCTAAACCCTCCTACATTCAAAATTTGATTCTTTTGTTGGGAGAAACCTATTGGAAAGAATTGTGGGTAGGAGCTCAATGGATTATTCTCCTCGAATCCTTCTTGTTGTCCAAAAGATTAAAGCTAGGATTGGGTATGTGAAAAGTTCTTCAATTTTAAAGTTTTACACAAGTTGAGGTAGAGTTTTGTTGATTTTTCTCTCTATACTCAATCTTTTCAATCCAAATCAATTTTTTTTTTTTAGTAATAATATTTAGAATGTTTTTCATCCTTACACCATTTGGTTTCATTCATTGTAGCATTAGTTTTAAATAAAATATCAAAAATGTGTCATAGGTAGTGTTATGCTACCCAAATTTTTAGAAATGGTGGAAATGAGAATTTTATGTTAAAAGAGGGGTTTTTGGTGAATTTAGAACCAAAGGGTATCTTTAGATTTTTGAATTTTGAACTTTGAAGTTTTAAGATTTTTGAGCACCATTAATGGAGGATGTCATAATGTTGGTTTTTGTATGAAAATTGATAAAAATTGAAAAAGTGGAATTGGAGTGTTTTGATTTCATATTATTATGGGGAATGAAAGATATATATAATATAATTTCTTATTTGAATAAATTTGAGTTCATTTTCAATTAGTTATAGTCGTTTGAATATTTGGATGAATTATGTATAGTGAAATCAAGCATTTAAGTTGCTTTGTGTGCGTGTATTTGAAATTAAATAAAATTTATTGATTGTGAAGTTGGGTGATATATTTGGAATGTCTATAATGATATAATGGTTGAGTCTATGTTTAGCCTTTATCGACATAGATGTTAAAGAGTTTATACTTTGTGAATTTTAGCAAATTGACAAGATGGAAAACTGTGTTTAATGAAACCTATTGTGAATGTAACTTAGTATTATTACCATGGGTATTTTTTATGTTGTTTTCATGTGAAACACGATGAGCTTTGAGGGTAGATGATAGAAACAATTGGTAAGTGGCCTTCAATGTGTCACCACGTTGAGTAATCACTTGATTGGATTATTAGGAGTAATATGAAACTAGTAATGATACATAATGTGAAAGTGGATTACGTGTGACTCATGTGTGCTCTCCTCATGCCTTAGATTTTATTGGGCTTAGAATGAGATGAAAATATGATACCTTGTATGAGAGAATTATCCATTTGTGTGATCTACTTATGCTACATGATGACAATTTTCCCTTTGTTTTCCCCTATCACCTAACGTTATTGTAGATTGAGTATCACTCTTAATATATTACATTCTAAGGAGTAGATGATAGATTTATTTCTATTCATGAGATTGATGTGTGTAAGCATACTCCCAAGTGTATTCTTGTTTGTTGTGTTTGGGCCATGTGTACATCTCCTAGCATGATGGGGTGGGCCTACAGGTCCCACATGGTTGGGTGGTGTTTCCAACTGCCATTGGGGACTAGATTTTCTACATCAACATTGACATCAGTTTTGACATTAGACCTCTCTCTCTCTCTCTCTCTCTCTCTCTCTCTCTCTCTCTCTCTCNCAGTTTTGACATTAGCCCTCTCTCTCTCTCTCTCTCTCTCTCTCTCTCTCTCTCTCTCTCTCTCTCTCTTTTCACTTATCGTATTTGGATATGTTATATCATTCATTTGTATGTACCTAGAGATGCATTTCCTATGAAATGTAATCTTGTGTAATCGACCCTCGATATGAAGAAAATATAAATGTACGTATCAAGGAGATGCTTAGTAGTAGTTTACATGTGTCGGTGTTGGTACCCAACACACTTGTTATGTTTCTTTCCTTGATCTCTTATATAGCTTAAGGTTATCATAGGCATACTTCAATTAGTGTTATAAAATGAACTTAGTGGTTCTTATGTAGGCTTGGAGTGTGATTTAGTCACCTCCACTTGGATGCTATGAGTTATTGTTAGCTTAGCCTCTTGTAGCTCATTAAACATGGTCTGAGCTCTTGTTGAACAATATAGCATTTATATTGAATTTCTCTAGATATATTATCATAAATTCTCTCAAATCTATATCTTATTAATTTGGCATCCAAGTGAAAATATATTAGCATTCTTTCATACTCCCTAACATATACCACATTTGATTTCTAAAGTGATTTGTCCCCCATTAGGGCATGCCTAGTATGAGTTTGTTTAAGTTTTGTAAACCCAAACTACAATGTCTCTGCGAGTTACATAGGCAAGGCCATCTACAATGAGCCCTCGAGGCATTAGGTCTAGCCCTTAGGTCTTGTACATTTGAGTTCTTCCTTGATCTGTCCACCCTTTTCTAATATTTTGCATAGTTTGCATCTCTTTTTGAAACTAGCTTTAAATACCTTATGATTGATTAAGCTAAGTTATTGATGTAGCTTATCTTATGATATTGTATGAAATCAACTATGAATTTTATATCATGCATCTAGTTATGTAGCCATATATACAAGTGCGGAAAATAGAGAGGCAAGGTAAGAATATGATACGCATGCAGGAAAGAGAAATACATGTATGCAGTTTCAAGTCATGTTGGTTGTTGAACATCATAATAAGCTTTAGTGATCTAAGTAGATTTATTATCATTTTAGATTCTAGTTAAATGATATAACAAATAGTTTCACACTATGTTTCTTTAATTAATATAGTATGTCATTGTTTAAAAAAAAAAATATTGCAAATTAGATATGTTCGAAGTAGAATAAATAGTTTGTTTAATGTCAAATCTAGTGTTTGAATTTTGGGCATTACAAAATGCTTCAGATTTTTCTCTCAAGTTTGTAACCCACATCATTCTATAAAAGTCATCAACAAATATTATAAAGTACCTTTCACCATAGTATGATCTTGTTCTTGTAGGACCACATAGATCTGTATGAACCAAATCCAACTTCCCTTTTTTTGAGTAAGATTTTCTTTTAAAAGTGCTTCTACCTGCTTCCGCATAACATAGTCTCTACACATATTGTTAAATGGCTTTACAATTTTAGGTAGATCTCTTACTTCTTTTGTCATACTTGCCTTCACAATGTTATCAAAGTTAGCATGACAAAATATTTTGTGCCATAACCAATTGTCATCAACCTTCACAATAAAATAAGAATATTCAGATGTATTCAATTCAAATACATTAACTCTATATTTAGTGCCACATGCGATGAGGTCTCCTAATTTACTTCTATAGAGCATTTCTCATCAATGAATTTTAATTGATAACCCTTGTCCACTAACTATCCTACACTCAATAGATTATGCTTAAGTCCATCAAAACGTAGTAGATCGTTAGTGGTAGTATTTCCATCCAAAGGAATAGATCCAACTCTAATAATAAGCTTAGGAGTATTGTCACCAAATATGAAAACACCACCATCCTGTTTTTTCAAACTTACAAACTATTTTTTTTATGTCCTATCATATGATGTGAACAACCATTGTTTATAATCCATTCAAATTTATTTTCAACATAGGATACTAAGGTTTTTTCTTCATGCATAGGTTCATCATCCTTAATAGAAATAAATTGTATTTCATCATAGTCATCATCATCAGATATACCTTCACTAGCATAATAACATTCCTTGTCTTTTGAATACTTAGACTTGCAAAACTTAGGTTTATGCTTTGGGACTCTTGTAGGACATTTAGATGCAAAATGCCAATCTTATTAAATGAAAAATATTTCAAAGGTAATTTTCTTTCAAATTTTCCCTTACCTCTCTTATATCTTCTAGCAATCAGTGCCACAACTTCATCTAGCTTTCTTTCTTCTTCCTGTATTTGTTCCCATTCAGTAGCATAGGCTCCAAGTTCTTCCCTTAGGTCATTACTATTGGTTCTTGCATTTACATATAAGGTCTTTTTGTTCTTATGCATGGTTTCCTTGAATGTTGACTCAACTTTAGGTAAAGTGTCTCCCAATTCTACGGCCTCAAATGTAGTAAGATTTGCAATCAACATCTCTCTGGTGAAGTTCGGTGTCAAAGGTATGATCTCCTCTGTAGCTTGTATTTTGGTTATATATGCAGGTGTCAAAGATCTGAGTATCTTTACAATCACTTCTTCCTCACTATAAGTACCTACAGATTTTCTAATACCAGTAACCACTTCAGTAATTCTCTGTCCATATGCCCTAATGTTCTCATCTTCTCTCATATTTAGTGATTACATCTTTGTCTTCTAGTTTTGTAGCTTTGCCTGCTTTTTAAACTTATCTCCAATGTATAATACTTCCAATCTTGTCCAGATCTCATGTGCAGAATCCAAGTCCTTTACTTTAGTGAATTCTCCTTCTGAAAGTGCACTGATCAAAGATTCCCTTACAATCATATTAAATGAAAATATCTTCTTCTCATCTTTTGTAGCCTTCTCTAATTCATCCTTAGTCACTATCTTTTCATTCTTCTTTTTTATCATCCAATAATCAATTCCCAGACATAGCAAATGTGTTATCATCTTGTTCTATCAACTATCAAAGTTTTCAGGATCAAACTTCAGACTATCCTTCCTATAGTAAGTCATCATGATCACCTCAAGTTGTTAAAATTTCTCTCTAAGGACCACAAGCTCTGATACCAATTTTTAGGAATTACAATCCACAAGACAACTGAGAGGGGGGGTGGTGAATCAGTTGTGATATAGATTATTAAACTTTAGACTTTATAGACCAAATCTGCAAATGTAAATGATAACACAGTATATGCCAACACCATAACAAAATACTTGTTGTCAAGGAAACCTTGTTAAAGGTAAAAACCCTATGGGAATTAACACCCAAAAATAATGTACTGAGAGTATAGTATCCATGTTAAAATCTTTATCCCTATTAGGAGCTTGTTACAATATTGCAGTACATAGTCGCTATTAGGAGACAGACCTTGTTAGGAGTCAAAAGAAATAGTAGGCTCACTACACAGGCACACTTCCCAAAGAAGGTTAAAGCCACCCTCAAGGATTCAAAATATGAACAAGTGTATATAAAAAATACAAAATCCAGTGATATCTAATAGCAACTATCTTTTCTTTCTTAGTTCCAATGAAGTACTCTTCTCATCAATTCTTCTCTACATCCAGCAGTCAAACAAGCCTTGCAACTTTCACTTCTTTTTCTTTTCTTCTTTTCTTTTTTTAAATATCTCACATATTTTCAAGAGAAAATATCACACATATATACCTCTTACAATAATTCATTAGGTCAGCCAATTAAGATTTCCTAATACACAAATAATTAATTAGGTCAGCCAATTAGGCTTTCACAATATACAAATAATTGTTTAACCCCTTCCTAAGATACACATGGTACCTATATCAAGTAAACATCTACTACATGAGCACCTAGGTAGGGCTATAATGTAACCTAGGGCTTCTAAGTGTTTTTGGTTTGTAGTGGTCCTAGCCACACCAATAGTGAAATAATAAGATTAGGTGGGTCCTAGGAGATCTTTAGTGATTTTTATTTTTAGTAATGTTGAAAGTTGCTCTTTTGTTCCATATTGCCAATGTTGGGGCAATAGTGAAAATGATCCATCCAGGGGTAAAATTGGATAAGTAAAGGTTTACAAGGCCTATTTTATGTTTACTTAGTCTAACTATTCAATTTGCTATGTTCTTGAGGTGTGTGTTCATGTTTTATACAAGAAGCACAAAAGTTGCAAAAGTTGTCAATGTTGTCATTAACAACATTGACAACATTTATTGCAAGAATGTCTCTTAGGAAATTGGAGGGTTCTAACTATCTGAAACTATAGGGATAGGACCATGGAAACCTATATAAGACCTCCCTAAACCTTTTGATGAGGTTGGTTAAGTTTGCAAATTTGGTGTATGGACTGTATAGTTAAAAGAATAGTTACAGTTTAACAAATTTTGAGAACTTTTTATGTTTTATCGATTAGATTGCTTACTGTAAGGGATGTATAAGTTAGAGTATTTGTTTTTGGAATTCTTTGTGGTGGTAGATTTTCATTTTGTTTTTGTTTAGTTTTTTTTTTAAATTTTTTTGGTTTTAAGCTAGTCGCTGGTCTAAACCAAGCAACATCTAGAAATGGGGTCATAAGTCCTCTTCCCCACTGTGGAGTTTTCATGGACCTTTGGGATTAGGGAGATGACTCCATTTACATATTGTACAGTGAAGGAGGGGCCCTAGAAAGAAAGGGATCTATTTTTAATGTTATACCCTATGCGAGCCAGAGATGCATGGCTAGAGATCATAGGAAGTTGCAGAGCTAATTAAAGGGATTGAAAGTAGTGATGGCTTCAATCAAAGATTATGGAGAGGTAGTGTGGTGTGTGGAGGAGACCTAACTTGGAGGAGAATATTGGGTGAAGTTTTTAGAGAACCAAGAAACAAAGTCTTTATGTAGACATTTTTAATGCTTAGAAACCTTGATTTTTAGGCATGATTATAGGAGCCACTGTACGAACACCTTTGGGAAGTAAGACCTAGAAAATATTTAGGGTCTAGATAAAGGGTATCATAATTCAATACTAGTTTTCCAACTTGTTAATGAATTTTGCAAGATAGTTGGGAAAAACTACCTAATTAGGCCTAATGCTTATAGCCCTATTTTGGGTGAATTTGACTTGGTTCTTGGCACTTGTTTAGGGTTCCATGGTAAAGGGTGTTTGTAGACATTGGATTGGATCCAATTGACCATCTAGAAACATACCTCTCCATTTTGAAGATTTTTTGATATGTTTGGATCAATTTGTGAAGATGGACACGAAGAGCACTATGGCTAGGTGTTGAGTAGTCTGAATTCCTTATTGGTGTACTCGAGCTGAATTGGAGTGGGACCTTGTGGAAAGGATCCTTGAAGGTTAGGGTTAGTGAAGAAACCTAATTAGGCTAGAGAGAAAGGCTTGGTTGTTACATCAGATTGGTATCAGAGCAAGTTAAAGACTTGGAAAGTTAGTGTATATCTGCAGCTACTGGTGAATCAGGAGATTCAATCATGGTGACTAATGGAAAGCTAGCTAAAGAAGTAGATGAGAAAAAGGAGAAGAAAAGACTACTTGAAGAATCCTTAGAAGGAATAGGATAAGAATGGAAGAATTTGCTAATGTGGCAGCTAGGAACAAAGAAGTTAAAAGTAGTGATATGGGTAAAAAGATTGTTGAGGAAGACATTATCCCTGAACTAAACCCTTTCTTGAATGAAGAACTCTTCCTAAAATCCATAAAATCACTTGGTGGAAAAGCATTGGAAGGTGTACCACTATTTAGTGGGAAGATGGACATTGAAGCAATGATGGATTGGATTGAAGCAATGGAGAACCATTTAGAGTGTGAAGGTGTGAAAGAGGCACATAAGATAAAGATGCCAAATCAAGACTCAGAGGGTTAGCCCTAACATGGTGGAAATACCTTCAAGATGAGAGGGTAAGAATGGGAAAGCATCCTATAGATAATTGGAATGAAATGGTAACCAAGCTAAAGGAGAATTATCTGGCAGAGGACTATGAGATTCAACTTCATAGGAAAAGACATAATTTGAAGCAAAAATACATATATGTGACCTCTTATACAGAGGAATTCCAAATATTTTGTCTTAGTTCTAAGAAAAAAGAACAAGAATAAATAAAGGTTGCTAGGTACTTGGGTGGATTGAAATGGAACATCCAAGAAGAGATCAATTTGTGGACACCAACCATAGTTCAAAGGTGTCATCAATTAGCCCTAAGGGTAAAATAAAAGAATAGGAAGAAGGGTGACTCTAACTTCAAGAACAAAGGTAGAGGAAGAGACCAAAGGGGTCAAAGAGGAGGTTACAAAGGCAGAGGTAGTGAGCAAAGGACACAAGGTGAGACCAAACTAACAGAGCACAATACTGAAAGAACTCCAAGAGGGGGCTATAACAAAGGTAAGGATAATCATGGAGGTCCTAACAGAGGAAGATGAGGTAGAAGTAACTCATAATTTTAAAGTATGAAGTGTTACAACTATGGTCAATTAGGATATCCAGCATATAGATGCCCTGACAAGCCTACTACTTCAAATCAATATAAGAGAGTGGCCTATGACCATGAGGACACTAAGTGTCAAAGCACTTGAGATTGACCATCTAGATTCAGAGATGGGTGAAAACCTAATATTTAGAAGGATATTGATAAGACAACCAATTACGGATGAACCCAAGCATAGGAGGGCTTTGTTTAGGATAAGATGCAAGATCCTTGGCAAAGTTTGTAAAGTGATAGTGGACTTTGGTTCTACTAATAATATCATCTCAGAAGAAGTAGTCAACAAACTCAAGTTGACCAAAATACCCCATTTGAATCTATATAAGGTGACATGGCTTAACAAAGGCCAAAGTGTATTGGCGAATGAGAAGACATGGGTTGAATTCTCTATAGTAGGGTATAAGGAAAAACTATTGTGTGGAATCCTACCAATGGATGCTTGTCATTTGTTGTTAGAAAGACATTGGAAATTTGACAATGGGGAAGTGTATGATGGGAAGGAGAATTCCATCACATTAAAGAAAGGAGGAAGATCTTTCAAGATTCTATATCCGTTATAAGAGGAGACATAGTCCAAGACTCCTAACATCATTTTGTGTAGTGAGAAGGAGTTTGTGAAAGATCTAAAGGATGAAGATCATGAAGGATATGCCATTGTTCTGAAGCCTAAGGAAGAAGAGAAGTTTTTCAAGGAGCCTATACCAACAGAGATACAATAATTTCTTGTGAAGTAAAAAGACAGGGAGTGATGGAAATCCCACAACCTTACCTCCCAAAAGAGTAATTAGTCATTAGATAGATTTTATTGCTGGTGCATCTTTTCCCAATAAGGTAGTTTATAAGCTTACCCCTGATTAAAATTTGCAAGTGTCAAAGCCAGTGCAAGAACTCTTGGATGAAGGTTTGATCAAGAAGAGTATAATCCCATGTGCAGTCCTGGTTGTGTTGGAATCCAAGAAGGGAGGAAAATGGAGACTTTGCAAAGATTCAAGAGCTATAAATAGAATTAAAATAAGGTAAAGGTTCTCTATACCTAGGATTGAAGATCTCATGGATTGCCTTGGAGGGGCAATGTACTTCACTAAGCTAGACTTGAAGAGTGGTTATCACCAAATTAGGATGAAAGAAGGGGATGAATGTAAAACAACATTCAAGACCACATATGGATTATATGAATGGCTTGTGATGCAATTTTTCCTCACAAATGCTCCGAGCACATTCATGAGGCTCGTGAATGAAGTGCTCAAGGACCTCATGGGGAAGTTTTTAGTTGTATATCTTGATGATACACTGATATTTATCAAAACTAGAGTAGATCATATCAAGCATGTGGAGACTGTATTGCAAAGGTTACATGAAGAGAAGCTGGCTACCAATCTTGAGAAATGGGAGTTCTTCAAGAAAGAACTAGTTTACTTGGGCTTTGTAGTGTCTAAGGGGTATTTGAAGATGGATCAAGACAAATTGGTAGCTATCCTAAACTAGCCACCACCTACCATAGCCACTAAGGTAAGAAGTTTCCATGGATTAGCCTAGTTTTATAGAAATTTTATTAGGAATTTCAGTGGTATTTTTGCACCATTGTTAGATACCATCAAGGGTGGGGTAAAAACAAAGTTTAGTTGGACCTTAGAAGAAGAGAAAGCCTTCAAAATGTTGAAGAACCAAGTAGCCACAAAACCCATCCTAAAGCTGCCTAGCTTTTAAAATTTGTTTACCATTGAGTGTGATGCAAGTGCCATGGTAGTAGGGGTGTATTGAGCCAAGAAGGTAGGCCAGTAGCCTTCTTTAGTGAAAAATTGAATGAAGCTAAGAATAAATACTCTTCTTATGATTTGGGATTATATGCTTTAGTCTAGTCCCTTAGGAAATAGAGGCATTATCTCTTACTAAAGGAGTTTTTATGTTTCTTGACAACCAAGCCCTTAGTTAAATCAATACTAAGAAGAAACTAAGCAATAGACATCTGAAATGGATGGAATATTTGCAAGCATTCACATTTACTACTAAGGACAAGAAAGGACAATTAAACAAGGTTGCATAAGCACTAAGTAGGAGATTGTTGAGAGTCCAACAAATTTAGTTGAATAGCATTGGAATAGAGAGTTTCAGTGATCTCTACAAAGAAGATGAAGACTTTGGTGAAGCATACAAGGTGTGTGTTGATTTTCAGAATCATTTCCATAGCAATGTTTCTGATTTTACTTTACAAAATGGATTGTTATTTAAGGGTAATAAGTTGTGTGTTCCAAGAGGTTTCATGAGAGATAATCTCATATAGGAGAAACATAATGGGTGTTTGAGTGGTCACTTTGGTATGAACAAAACCTTGGAACTTGTGCAGAATTTTTACCATTGGCCAAAATTGGTAAGAGATGTTACTAGATATGTGGAGCAGTGTGTAGTATGCATGAAAGCCAATTGAGGAATAATTAATTCATGTTTGTACCAACCTTTATTAGTCCCTAATAGGCCATGGGAGTGTGTGAGCATGGAATTCATAGTAGGTCTCCCTATGAAAAAGAAAGGATATGACAACATTTATGTAGTGGTTAATAGATTTAGTAAAATGGGACATCTCATACCCTGCAAGACTACCCATGATGCTAGCCATATAGAATACTTGTTTTTTAAAGAGATTGTGAGAGTTCATGGCTCACCCCTATGTATTGTTTCAGATAGGGATGTGAAATTTATGAGCCATTTTTAGAAAACATTGTGGAATAGATTGGGAACCAACTTGTCTTTTGGTTCATCTTACTACCCTCAGACTAATGGAAAAATTGAGGTGGTCAATAGAGTGTTGGGTAACCTATTGAGGTTCCTAAATAAATAATATGGTCAGACATGGGATGTGGTCATTCCCTAAGCAGAGTATGTATACAATGACAGTAAGAATAGAATGATAGGGAGAAGCCCATCTGAAATAGTTTATGGGATGCACCCAAGAGGTGTGTGTGAACTTAGGGATCTTGGAGGCATGGAGTAAAAGAGTGGTCATGATGAGGCCTTCACTCAAAACATGAAGGAGATTTAAGAACAAATCAAGAAGACCATACATGACATTACACAAAAGTTGAAGGCCAAAGTTGATGAAAAGAGGAGAGACATTCAGTTTGAGGTAGGTGACTATTTGATGGTTCATTTGAAAAAATCTAGGTTACAGAAAGGTTTCCCAACTAAACTATTAGAAACACTAAGAGCGGGGGGGATCAATGTTAAACTATTTATTATATTTCAGCAACTTTAAATGTAAACCAAATACATATCAATTGAAGCTTAACATAAGAACACATAACACAAGATATGATTACGGGGAAACGTTGATTAGAGGAAAACCTTGGTGGGAATTAGTACCCACAAATATTGCACTAGGGTATGTGCAAGATAATGAGGGGCCAAACTATGCCCTTAAGTGTCATGAAAAATTACAAAATCAGGGTTAGTAAAATTGATGTGAAAATTTTAACTATCTATCAAACTAATATCAAAAAGTTGTAAAAGTATAATCTGTAGGAAATTGAATGTAGTTTCTAAAATACTAGGCCTTTTCCAAGAAAAAGTTAATATTATTGGTGAAAAGTACAAATTTCAATGCAACAGTACAAAAATTTCAGCAAAAAAATAAGTAGGTGTATGTCTGACCACCTTAATCATAATCAAATGATAATATTTTTTATAAGATTTTATATACAAGTAGTAGACTCATGCCTGGATGTGACACATATTTTTGTGTAATTTTACTCCAAAAAAATAATTAATTATGAATTATCTGCTACAACATTTTCAGAATAAAAAAACTCTCGTGTCTGACCACATTAACTCATTGAAAAATTTACCAAATTCAAAAAAAAAAAAAAAATTTCCTTATATTAGGCGAAGCATAGAATGTAACACATTTTTTCAGATTTCAAAAATGTTATACTGTCTGAAAGTTATAGTCATTTTTCAATCAGTACATAAATCAACACTTTAGAGGTAGCTCAATTAGAAAATAACTAATAATTACTTACCGAATTCAAAATTTGACAGAAATTATATCGATAGAAAGTTGATAATCTCCTTAAGATACCCTTTTCATTTCATTAAATTTGGGTGAAAAAAAAGTCATCAGCTACATGGTAGGTATGGTGCACAAAGCAATACCGAGCCTAATCGGGTACCTGATTTTTTTGGGTAAAGAATTTTGTATTTTGAAGTTTCCATCCCCTTTCTCCCTCTAAATTTTTTTTCAACCCCTTTCTCCCTCTCATTTTTTGATATTATATATTAGATATATAATGTTAGATTATATATTATATATTAGATTAGATTATATTAGATTATATAATAGATTATATATTAAATTATATATTAGTTTATATATTAAATATTATATAATATATATTAATATTAAATGTTACATTATAAATCATATATTATATATCATTTTATATGTATTATATATATTAATATGTATTTAACAATATATCACATGATATCTTCATATTTAAATT
>MU228138.1:5586739-5642393 GCA_018584345.1 Thuja plicata
TACCAACTCTGACCTATAAATATATATTTGCAATAATGAGATTAGTAGAGTGGTGCAGGGGCCCAAGGTGCAACATAGAGTAATAAATTTACAAAATAGGATGATAGCATAATAAAATTACAAATTGGTTGAACTAAAATTAAATTTTAGGTCCACAGACCCCTCCTCTAGAATAGCAGGTTGGGTCAACAAAGATAGGAATGATTCTCGTGGGGCCTCTCTCGCACTAGGAGTAACCTATGAGACTTAAAAAGATAGTCAATTATATATAAATGTACTTCATCATAACAACCCTGGTTACAAAATACAAATAAAAAAATGTACAAATCTACATACAATAAGGCTATCACCCAGAATTGAGATGCATGTGAGCCTAGGCTCCCAAACCTGTGTCGAGACATTGTCATGAGCCACACCCTATACAATAAAGTGCATGTAAAATATTTATTACCACACACAAGTAAAATACATATGCATACATAATTAATCTTAAAAAATTAATTACCTTTCCTTTGGCGATGCATGAGGAAGGAACCCCCTCGTGCCCCCCACTAACATCAGTTGAGACCTGCAAGAGTACAATAAGATGACAATATGTTAGTAAATGTATGAATTTTAATGTTCTAATTGATAGAGATTTCAACATTTACACCAAATAATATAAAAAAAAACTTATGGGTACATAATTTATAATATACCATATAGGTGTCAAGGCCAAATGAAATGGCCGAAAGTGTGGAGTCATCCACCTACATCAACTCCTCCTCTATCATCAACTAAACATAAATGGACAAAATATATATACATAAGTGCATGCAGTCATTAAAACTAATCTAAATAAATAAATAAATTATTTTTCAATTAAATAAGTCATATGAAAAATTTATTTATAATATTTACTCTTACCATATCAACATGACTCCATGGCTCTGTGTAACCCCTCCTTAGCACTCTCATGAGATGCAGATGCTCCATGCGGTGTTGCAACCTTTGTAGCTGCATCTCCTATGTCCTCCTCATCAATAAAATAACGATATGTATCAGTATCAGTAAGTGGTCTGAGGCACAAATTCTTGCAAATAACGTAAGTATGGGGCACGCATACATGTGAACTACTGCCAGATGTCAATGCGCCAGCATCATCCACACTAGGAGGCAACAATGACCTGGTCTGCATGATCAACTGATCACTCAACATGTGAATGGCCCTAATACTCTATGAGGTAGCCTCTGTAATAATATCAAGATGCTACATTGGAGGAGGGGGTGTGACATCAGTGGGGGGGACAAAGGTAGTGGCTTTTTTGCACTGGGCAAATGGCCTAGTTTGAGGAGCTCTTCTACCTACGCCCATGTTGGGCCTCATGCTCCAATAATTAATATTGTGACCAAGCACAAAATCAACATACAAGTTTTTTATGAAATAGAAAGGGAGCTCCAAATTGCTATGGGGTGGTTTATCAAAAACCATCCACCAATGATCCCAAAAGTGTGTGCGCATTGCTTCATTTGTGCACCATTTTATTGATAATTTTGGATTTTTGGGGTCAACTTTTAATCTAGTTTTAGGATTAACAAAAAGGGAGGCTATATCTTCCTTAGTTATATTAAGGGCATCAATCCTATCATAGTCAAGCCCATCATCAAATTGGGTGTGCATATCATCATGCCAATGAAGAGCAACATTTTATTACTGCGTAAGAGTGTCAATGTTTTCAACAATGGTATTTAGGGTAGCAAGCATAGGAGCTAACATAGGTATATTCTTATACATGTTTTTCAATCCTCGTATAGTGTTCAAATTCTGTTGTATCAAATCCTCTAAAGATTGAGGGTTTTGAAGTGGGTCTGGATTGTTTCGGGGATCAGTATTTGGTGGGGGAGGGTTATTATCTTCATTGTTGTCAACCATGCCTGATTAAATAATATGCAAATATAAATTTCAACTTGATTTCTTATATTATTAAAAAAATAATACAAGACCCCATTTTTACCAAAAAAACTACATTTAACATGAAAATAAAAAAAATTAATCTAGATATAGCAAGAATTTACTTACCGGATAAACTGTGGAGTCAAATTTGTTGTTGGAGCAATCAGGTACCTAAAAAAATCATGTATAGGATATTTATAGCTATTTTCCAAACTTAAAATGATGAGAGAAATGAGGAAAGTGACTCGCAGGTTTTGATTTATGCCACAGGTTTCGGGTACCCAATTTTTTTGGGTACCCAAAAAAATCAAGTGCCCGATATTTTTAGGTACCTGAAAATATCATGTACCCAAAAATATCATGTACCCAATTAGGCTTGTGCTTTAGTGTCAGTTTTTCTTAGGTGTACTGACACCCAGGCCTACTAAAAATTCAACAAACATTTTCATGCGCTTTTGGTTGAGTGAAAAGTGGATTTTTTCACATCGCCACTTTTTGGCCCCCCATGATCTTGCACATACCTACTAGTATAATGAACATGTTAAAGTTCCTTTTCTATATTAGGAGAAGTCTTTACAATGCAAGTAAAATGACCTGGTTAAAGGCCTAACCCTGTTAGGAGTCTTTACAAACAACCCTATAGGGGTGAGGACTCACTGTCCAAGAGTTTACTACTCAATGAGAGAGAAGGCTACAACCTCCTGAGAATAGATATGCACTATATCCAAAAGTGAACTATTGTATATGACACAGATGTCTGATTAGTTCTGGTTATGTGCTTATGCTCTTATATTTTTTGAGGGCTTCAGCTCATATTGACATCTTTATACTATTCTTCTATATCTCCTCTTTATTTTTTTCTCGACACTTCTAACATATCTTTTCTTTATATGTGTGTGTGTGTGTGTGTGTGTGTGTGTGCGCGCCTGAACATACGCGACTATAAACAAGACCTTAGTAGGCCCAAAAACAACATTCACAAAGCTTCCATACAAATTGGCTTAAGCATGTTTACAATAATGTTTAATAAATGATTAAAAACTTATTACAATAGTCGCTTAGCCTTTACACAACAAAAGATTACATGCTAATAAAAAACTCAAGTCAGCTTCATACTCTATTTTCTGGACTACCAGTATACTTGTTCTTTCTGTAACTTGTTCATACTGACATTTCGTACCATGCGTGTATAGGGTAATCATAACAACATATCATAGATCTTATGTCTTAAGGTGCTTAGTATTAATCAGTTGTACGCACGTGTGCTAGTGCTCTGATCATCTATGTATCTTTGTTCTCTCTTGTCTTCTATACTTAGTCAATTTCCATTACAAAGTCTGCTGTCAAAACTTCATATGACTTTTTTCCATAATGACAACAAAAAATAATTCATATACTCCCTAGGAGTCAACTTGCCAACAATCTCCCCCTTTTGTCATTAATTGCAACAAAGGAATGTGGCCAAGTTACTCAAAATTGACTAACACCAAAAACTGTATATTATCTTCCTTTAACATATACTATATCATATATATACACTACTCCCCATACATACACTCCCCATACATAATTTACTCCCTCTTTCACATTAATGACAAAGGTGTCAAAATTGTAAGTCTCTAGATACTTACTCCATGTACACATCTAGATAGGCTATCTGTAGATTGTTCATCTTTTGCTACCAGAATGCCTTTAGTGCATCAATTGTTTGTAGATGGGAGCCTAGGGCATAGGTGAGATTTTCCATCTTTGTTAGATCCATGCAGGGTCCTTGATCATAGGTAGCAATGGTCACATCAATCTGTTTAATGTTCTCATCCAGAACTGCTAAGGAGGGCGCAAGTGCATTTCTCGGTTGAGTCTTCCTAATCCTTATCTTACTAATCTCCATTTTAGATTTTTCTATCTTGTCTATCTGACCTTGATAGATATTATTGCAGATGTTTATGTCTTGGGATGATGTTTCAACTAATTGTCTTATGTTATCAACCAAGATATCTACCTCTTATATCTTTTTGATATGTTCAGAGGTGAGTTTGCGTCTGTCCAAGCAATTTGCTGTAACCTTTCTGCCTTTTGATGCCAACTCTTTCAACATTGTTTGACCAATATTTAATGACTTTAAATCTAAATAAAAAAAATTTATCAGTTCATTCAATCTTTCCTTTTTATACTCATCTTCTGCAATTCTAGTAGCTGAGTCTACTAGGCTTGTAAAGTGTGCTTTGAAGCTTGTTAGGATGTTGTCTACATCATCAACTGACTAAATTTTAGCCACTTTCTTGTCTGTCGGCACTAGGTCATTCAAAATTTTCACTGATTCCAAGAAGAGAGGGTTCCTCATAACTTGTTTCTCTTTGGCTTTTTCCATGGCTTTGACACTGATTTTGACCAGGTCTTCTTCTCCCCATGCATCTAGACTTACTGAGTCAAGAGTTAAACTTGAAAAAAATGAAGTTGTTGGATGAATGGATGGTGTGAATATAGTATTCTGACTAGTATCCATGCATTCACTTTTTACTAGGATCTCCATAATTGGTGTCTAATTAGTTTGATTATCTTCCTCTTTGTTCAAATCTATTGAATCTTTAGAGGGAACTTTATCTTGTTGTAAAGATGTGTCATCAGTGCATACCTCTTTTGTCTCTTCAGTGCTTACAAAATCTTTTTCCAATTTGTCCATATCATTGTTAGAAGGGGTCATGGATATCTTGATATCATCAATCACTATAGTATCTCTTAAATCATTTACTATCTTAGAAGCTATTGAAACTGAGGGTGCTGAAACCTATGGACCTGTCTTAGGTGCATTTTGAATCACTGGTTCTGTAACCTATTTTGGAGGAACTAGAGTTACCTTTTCTATAGGCGATGTTGATGGATACATATGTCTATCCAAAAATAACCTCTCAAATTATTTCTATGTCTCTTCACCAACCAGATCATACTCCTTATTAATGATGTGGAGAACTCTTGTTTTGGTTCTGAGGTGAGGCTTTACTAAATCAAACAGAATGGCTTTCTTATCATGTGAGCACACAAGGAGAAGATTATCTAATGTTTCTTCTCTTATCCTCATATCTTATTCAATTTCTTTCCTCTCTAATACATCAAGTATGTTTCATACCTTGTCTGGTATTACTGTTTTGAGTTCCAATACTATCCTTTTGAACTTAATCATGTGAGAGATGATCATAGAATGAATTTTTGTTTTGTCTATCTCTTGGTATTTGTCATAGACATTCTTGATAGATTCTAATCTTCCTTCATTAACAATTATGTTCTTTAGGACTATTAGATTAGGGCTGAATCCTACCTTAGAAGGGGCTTGTGTGTTCTTTACCTTGCTCCTTATAGTTCTTAAGGATGGATTACTTGTAGGAACTTTCTTCTTCCTTTTGGTTAACTTACTGGGTACAAAAGGTGGAGAGGATTCTAGATCAATGGTGGTTGGTGGCATAGATGTCTCTTCATTAGATTTCTTCTTCTTCTTCTTGGGCATTTCATCAGACTTTTCCATTTTCACTTTTGTGGGAGTTTTCTCAAGTTCTTTGGAAATCTTAGCTTCCCTAGCTCTATCTAGGTCTTTTTGTGTAACACCATGAACTTTTAGGATATTTGACGTAATCCCTAATGCCTTCCTTTTGTTTTTAGTACTGTATAAGATAGAATTGACCTGGTTAGTCTTTTCTCTATAAGTACCCCATCTAGGTTCATTAGGATCCTTGGGCGTAGATAGGAGGACTTGTGCATAACCTTCCAAAACATGTTCTTCAACTTCATATTTGAGAGGGTGAATCCATTTTGTTCTAGGCTCAACTTCCTCCATACAAGTACAGTCAGTTTCCACCATGAATCATATGGTGTCTTTGTATTTCTCAACTATCTTGTCAGGTATCCTGAACCTCTTTTGCATCTTGATCCTGAATGTTTTGATATCCATGTCCATAGAATCTTTTGCACTACTCTCTAATGTAGCTTTTAGTGATATCTGAGACATAGTAGGTTTACTCCTATTTAGGTAAAGATTGGAAACTTTACCAACAATGTGGAAGTACAAGTAAATGATCAAAGAGGCAAACCTAAATATCTTTCTCCTGTCATGCTTAATAGATTTAATATTCTTAATCAACTATGTGTGCAATAGCTCACATAGATTATACTTAGTGTTATCTCTCACTATCCTTATTGTTTCCAGAAATATTGTTGCAGACACACTATTCAGTCTGCTTGCCTACTGAAACTTCTGTCCAAGTATCATAGTGAGTATTTTTATGTAATTATCCTTAATAGGATCAACAATCATGTCGCGCCTATCACTTCTAGATAAGAAAAATTGTTCAACCTACTTCTTAACATCCTTCCTACTAGGAAGAACTAGTCCAGTCTTAGGAAGTCTAGTCACTTCATGAATTAGGTCTGCAGTGATGTGAACAGGAACCTCACCAATCCAATATAGGTCATCATGTATCCTGCTTAGTAATATCTTACCCCATCATGTCTCATAGAACTTGTGCATGTTAGAATACTCAAAGATAGGGTTATCAGTGAGATGTGTGTATTCATCCTTGAATGAATAGTCTGGTTTCATCATTGAATCCATAAGAGTTGCTATGCTATTGTCTCCAACTATTTCCTTCTTTCAATATATATATGCGTGAATGTCTTCTACATGTACAAATCCAAGTGGAGTCTTATAGAATGCTACTTCTACATAATCTAGTATAGACTTGAAGGGATGCTTCTTAAAAAAAAATCTTTTCCTTTCAGCAATTTCAAATACAACTGGAGTGGCCATATTTGTTAATTGGATAAATAGGGTTTCACAACAATTTGAAATGTCATTACTACTAGGGTTCTGTTTCAACTTGCGATTTATTCGCCAACTGATCAAATCGATACCTTTGAATGTTTGATGCTTAATTATCCTGTGCTCTACCAATTTTATGATCTCATATGTAAACAATGAGAATAATCAATCAATCCACCAATTTATATAAAGTTTTTTACATTTAATGCCGTGCGTGTTTTCACTGAGACTTTTAAACTTTATTTAGAATCTAGTGGAGACACTACATGAATGAATTATGTATTCTCTTGTTATCACTAACATGAATTCAAAGATGTATACTCAGAGGTGAGTATACCAGCCACACAGGGGTTCAGAGCTATAATAGCTCCCCTTAAGACCATGAGGGTCAATTATCTAGAAGTAGAAGGTGCATCCACTAAGGATGCATCTACTGCCTTGATCTCCTCATTATCCTTCTTTGCTTCAACCCATATTTTATCTCAATCAGCTTTAGCTTGCACAAACTTAACTTCTCCTGATTCTTCAAATAGAGACTTTTTAGGATTCTCTTGTCTTTGTGTTCTTGACCTCCAAAACCTTGAGATATGTCGAGATTTTCCACATGAGTGACAAATGCTAGGTGGTCTGATGTTTTTATTCATCATGCTGCATTTCTTAGCTATCTATCCATTGTAATTATATATCTGACATGTAAGGTTTTGTAAGTTTCTTTGAGGTTGATTTCTCTGATTATATTGAGTCTAATTCCTTTGGTTTAGTTGTGACTGATTTCTTTGATTTGTCCTGCAATGAATAGCCCTATGACCAAACTTATTACAGGAGTAATAGTAACCATTGAAGGGTCTTACATCCTTACAATCTCTTGACAAGTGTGCATGTTTCTTACAGGCATAGAAAGTATGGTTAAATCCCTTGTTCTTATCTTTTGGTGGTTCTGCTTTAGTCTCTTCAAGATTCTTAGTTTTCTTTTCTTCTACAGATTGTGTTTGAGATTTCTTTATTTCTTGTAATGAATTGATCTCAATTTGAGCTATACTATATCCCATACCAGTGGTATCACCTTTTAGTTTCTGTGCATAAAGCTGTGATTGAATTAGATCAAAACTTATTTTTAGTTTATCAATCTTATCTTTTTCTCCTAATAGTTTAGATTCAATCTTATTCTTGATATTTTCCAACTCTGAGATTTTCATATTAGCTTGCATAAATTCATCATCTGGCTATTTAATTTCTTTGTTCTTTTATTCAATAGTTGTTAGGCTATCAGTTAACTAATCATTCAATTTTTTCTATCTTATCCTTTAAAGACATGTTCTCTTCATTCAGTTTCTTGACTATTTTTCCCAAATCATTGGTAGAGAAATCTTTCAAATCTTTCCTTAATTTCTTGATAAGCATTTGAGAGCCATTAACCTTTAGTTTTAGTTCTTCATTTTATTTCTTAGATCTGTCAAGATCTTTAAGGGCTACTTCAAGATTCATTTTCAGATGTTTTACTTCTGCTGAATCCATGATCTCCTCAAGTGGTTAAACTTCTTTACAGAGGACCAGAGCTATGATACCAATTGTTGGAAACACTGAGAGGGGGGGGGGTGAATCAGTGTTTAACTATTTATTATATTTTAGCAACTTTAAATGTAAACCAAATACATATCAATTGAAGCTTAACATAATAACACATAACACAAGATATGATTACGGGGAAACCTTGATTAGAGGAAAACCCTAGTGGGAATTAGTACCCACAAATATTGCACTAGTATAATGAACCTATTAAAGTTCCTTTTCCCTATTAGGAGTAGTCTTTACAATGCAAGTACAATGATCTAGTTAAAGGCCTGACCCTATTAGGAGTCTTTACAAACAACCCTATTAGGGGTGAGGACTCACTGTCCAAGAGCTCACTGCTCAATGAGAGAGAAGGCTACAACCTCCTGAGAATAGATATGCACTATATCCAAAAGTGAACTGATGTATATGACATAGATGTCTGATTAGTTCCAGTTATGTGCTTATGCTCTTATCTTCTTTGAGGGATTCACCTCATATTGACATATTTATATTGTTCTTCTATATCTCCACTCTGCTTTTTTTATCTTGATAATTCTAACATATCTTTTCATTACATATATATTTATATGTTTGTCCCTGAACAAACACGACTATAAAAAAGACCTTAGTCGGCCCAAAAAAAACATTCACAATGCTTCCAAACAAATTGGATTAAGCATGTTTAAAATAATTTTTAATACATGATTACAAACTTATTACAATAGGCGCTTAGCCTTTACACAACAAAAGATTACACGCTAATAAAAAACTCAAGTCGGCTTCATACTCTATTTTCTAGACTGCTAGTATACTTGTTCTTTATGTAACTTGTCTGTACTGACAATCTGTACCATGCATGTATAGGGAAAGAATAAAAAAATATCATAGAGCTTATGTCTGAAGGCACTTATTCTTAATCGATGGTATGCACATGCACTGCTGCTCTAATCATCTGAGTATCTCTGTTCTGTCTTGTCTTCTATACTTAGTCAATTTCCATTAAAAAAATTTCTGTCAAAACTTCATATGACTTTGTTGCCATAATGACAACACAAAATAAGTCATATACTCCCTAGGAGTCAACTTTCCAACATAAACTTCATACGAAGAGGGTGGGACCTTGCAAGATCATAACCAAATATGTGCCTAATGCATACAAAATAGATCTACCTTCAAATTTTATCATATCTCCGGTGATTAATGTACAAGACTTGATCCAATTCAAAGGGAAGATAGAAGAGATGGGTCAAACTAGTCAAGGGATCAGTGGTGATGTTGAGGCTATTGTATTCCCTCCCAAGAAATAGTAAGAAATTGATAGATTTCTGAATTCAAGTGTCAAGAAGACTACAAGGCACAATGTGTACATAGATCAACACCTCATCAAGTGGAAGAATAGGCCTGAATCAGAGGCCTCATTGATTGCAGAATAAAACTTAAAAAAAGTGGGCATCTCTGAAGACATGTTTTCCACAAGAGTGACATAACTTTCCTTTTTTATTAATAACCGAGAGGGGGTGTGAATCAATGGCCTTAAAAATTAATCTTTAAATCAACCCTTAAAACTTATAACCATAGATTATGCCTCTAGTTATCTTCTATCCTACAAGATGTATGCCTTGAAATACTTATAACCATTTACTACTTGTCAGATTTCTTTGTTAACCCTTCTTCTGTATTTTTACCAATAAGAAGTCATTCATTTACCAAAATACAGTAAATAAATAGAGTATACCGATCAATCCAAAAATGCATATGTGAAATGTAAAACTATAAAAAAAGAAACATAAACACATGACACATGGATTTTTAACATGGAAACCTTGTTAGGGGAAAAACCACTGGGACCGGTACCCCAAATTTTCACTCTTCTAAAGTGAGCCCTGTTAGGAGCCAACCTGATTAAAGGTTACAAACACACTGTTAGGTGTGACCTTGTTAGAGGATTTAAAGGATAGTTTTTCACCTAGTATCTAGCATCTAATGCTACCATCCTTGATCAGACACTAACTTGGCTTGTCAATAGGTATCTAGCATATCCAATGCTACTTTCATGATCAAAATTTTTCATACTCCTTAGGATGTTTCTCAATTAGAGACTTTTAAGTCCTGCTCAGATAAGAGACTTGATGCTTCAATGGTTAAACTGAAACACTAATGATTTGTTCATACATACAAATCAATTGCAGATTTTAATGTCTATTGTAAGTCCATTTCCTCTCTGATCAATATAATCAAGTATACCTTTGCTCCACACTTGTTCTTCTTTGTGATGCTTGTCTCATTGTTCATCCGTGTCTACAGAACCTAGCTCTATCTTTAGTTTGTTGATCAGCACTGAATGAAGATTTTCTTCTCCTTTAGATTTTCTTTAGCATCTTCCCTCTTCTCTCTTGTTCACCCCACAATTAATAATGAATTGGGTTTTTCAGTTATAAACATGATTTACCCTTTCCTTGGCTTTCTTGATCTTGGTGTGTTCCACAATTCTTGCAAATAAATTTAAAGATAATCTCCAGTCTGATTTTGTAGAGATCTTTTTGCCAACTGGACAAAGCAGCTTTAAATCAATTACTTATCTTCGGCTTTATCTGGATGATTATGTAGACACCTAAAATTGACTAGGTGTCTTAATATTTGCAACTCTCAGCCAATTGGCCTAAACCTCATCAAAATGCATTAAAATAGATTAAAATCAAATTAAATGGAAAATTATCAAGCAAATTGCACAAAATCAATTAAAATCAAAGGATTTATTAATAATGAAATCAAATATAAGCCTAAAGGGGATCAATCAAAATTATATAATTAATTTTAATCAATTAATTATATAGTTTTAAATCAAAAATCAAATTCAACCCATTCACCCTTGCATGGCTAATTTAATTACTTGATTGAATTAAATAAACCCTATTTTCTTTCAACTCAAATTGATCAACCAATGAGTGTTGAGAATTTTGTCTTCTTGTCCCCCCTTTGAGGACAACCATTTAAATGGTCCCCCCATTTGAAACCATTTGAGGGATCAAACTCAACCAAGCATTAACCCATGGTTAATTCACTCTACCCCCTACCCTTGGGAATTTGGTATAAATACAAGCCATTTTGTATGCATTTCATATCCTAGAGATTCAAGTGCAAAGCATCCTCATTATAGGCAATTTGTGAGCAATTTAGAGCATTGTGAGCAATTAAGAACCATTTTAGATCATTTGTAGAAGCAAATTGTTGATTTGAGGAGCATATCATGAGCATTTTGAATTAGAATTCCATATCATATTGAGAATTTGAGCTAGATCTAGACATTTTATCTTTAAATTTCTCATTCTAGGATTGTCCTTAAGAGAGATTAAGGTTGAGAGCTCTCTTAACAAAGCTTAGATAGGGAACCATGAGATATCATAGATTTAATTGCAATTCTTAGATTAAATTATCATTTTCTTTCTATAGAATTGTAGTTTAGAATCCTAATTTCATGAAGGTATAATTTATCACACACAAATGGCGCCCAACATGGGGCTTTAGGCCTCATTTTCCATCATTTTATCATATATTTTTGTGTGTTTGCTTCATTTTGTTGTCATTTTCCAGAAAATAGGAGAAGAGTCACCTACGAAGATTCTGAAGCTGCCTGTTAGCAACAAAAGACCACTTGTGAGAGTTCCAAAGCCACGCACTACTATTATTTGACTATAATTTGCACATTTTTTGCCACTGATTCTATAAAGGGTCGCCTATTAGCAGCAACAGACTGCCTGTGATCATTCCAGAGTCGCGTAGTAGCATTCTTTGACCACAATTTTCATATTCTGTGCCACGTGTGGATTTTCCAGAGCTGCTTTCTAACATTTTAAAATTTTCAGTTCCACTTTCTAGCATTTAAAATTCGCGTATTAAATGTTAAATGTCGCATAGAACTTTTTTCTTTTTATCACATTTTAAATGATATGTTCATCTTTCTAACTCTCTGTATTTTTTATTTTTGTAGATGAAAAATCACTTGAAAGTACAGAAACCAGAGAAAAGAGTGACAAGGCCAAGGAAAGAGGTAAGAGAACAAACTAAACAACAAAAACAAGTGCATGCATCTAATCTTTTGCAAAATTTAAAAGAAGAAGAGCATCTTTATGAGCATTACATCAAAGTATTTTTTTCTTATAGAAATAAATTCCCTACTCTTTGATTGTTTTTCATTTCTAGTTCTTTAAGCTTTATTTTGCACAATTTGATTAAAAGAGCTTAGAAGTTATTTGTCAGTTTAATTTGCAAGTTTTTCTTCACTTTGTATTTGTTGTGTTGACTAACTTGTTGGAGGAGATAGAGTGGGAACGATCGCCACTAGGTGAGTTTAAATAAAATCAAAATACATAAAAAAATGTGCCTAGCCTTTGCTAGCTTCAAAAATAAGGTATTTTTCTAATCAAGCTTGCATTTCTTAAACTATGGTAAATTCTTCTGAATCTAGCATAATTAGGAAAAACCGTATTTTGTCTAAATTGAATAAGCATTAGGTATATTCTCTTCACTTTTCAAAGTGAATCAAAAAGCCAAACGTGCAAATTCAATCTAGTAGAAAGAAAGGGTAGGATTAATTGAACCACACACTTCATTTTTAAGAACCTCCTTGATAAGGTGTTGAAAAAGAACAATTAGTGCTTGAAGTGTTTGAAACTAAGGAAGACAATAGGGATATGCTCTTCACTCTTTAAGTGAATAAAATTCCCAAACTTGCTGGAATAAGTTCAATTTTTGCTTTCCATCTATGCTAGATTAAAGTAAAGCTTTAGAGGGCCTGCCTCCTGAGAATTTCTTTACGAAGGCGGTGAGAGGGAATGACCCAAAGTGGGAGACAATCGCTTTTTCCATGATATCATCCAACCCAATATAAAATAAAATGCACTTTACCCTAATCGAAAGGTGCCTAATTCTTGTGCAAGTCATCCTCACTTCCTCGAGTAGTCCTTTAGGATTGCGCAAAATCATACTTTCGTGCGTGCGGGAAGCCCGCAAGGGGGTAAAGGAACTTGACAAGAGTTAGAAAGGAGGTATGAATAAAACCTTGTTAATTAGTACACCTACCTTTTTAGAGCTAATGTTAAATGCCATATTTGTTTGACTCTTAGGTAGATTTCTTGGAATATTTTCTAATGTTATACCCATAAACAAAACATCCAAGAACTTACACTTTTTTTTTTTTTTAGGGATATGGTGCAAACTTGATGTGTGTGCTGAGTTTGTATTTGATTTTCAGGCAAGAATCTTCTATAAAAAGTCTGATCAGAATTATTAAACTTTTAAAATTTTGAAATTTTGAAAATTTTAACCTTGATCAGCAAAGTGTCGCGTATAAACAATTCTGGGCCATGTGTAAACAATTCTAGACCGCCTATACTTTCAAAATTCTGCCTGTAAATATTAATAAGCCGCGTAAGCCACTAGAAAGTGTCATGTATAAACTTTTAAAACTTCCTATCAATAATAAAATTCCACCTATGACCTACAGAGTGCTGTGTACAACAATTCCACTAACCACGTGCAAACATTTAAAGCCTCCTACACATAGCCAAGAGCCGCCTAGAAATAAAGAAGGGAAAACAGTGGATATTTCCCAGAGGTTTGAAAACAAGTTGTTCACATTTTTGGATACCCTTTTGGATACTTCACCTCTGTTTAACTTTAAATTGATCAAAATCTGCCATTATTGGACTTTTTGCAAAATCATCCAAGGATTGATCATTTAAATGAGATAAAATCCTAAGTCTTTATTCAATTTATGTTAATGTCAGCTTTTACGTGACCTCATTACATCAATGCTACCGTATAACTAGATGGATCTTATCTAAGGGAAGAGTGTCCTTTTCCAAGTGATCCTTTTAGTTCTTCAAGACCTTTTCCCAAACCTATCAAGGAAACAAAGCCAACAATGTCCTTTCCCTTTTGGCAATATGGATCCCAACCAAATCAACCCTATTAACAAGGATGCGAATAATAATGGGGAAGGGAATGGTGATACTAATAACCAAGGATCCAATAACAATACTAATGGATGAGGCAATAATGACCCTAACAATCTCGGGTTAAACAACAACAATCTTGGAGGAACAAACGGTGACCCTAACAACCAAGGGATGAATAACAATAGCAATGGGGGCAACACTGACCCTAATGATGAAGAAGAAACTGATGAAAAGGTTAATGAAGTAATGCAAAGTCCTTTCTTAATGAAGCTCATGGAAAAAGTGTTGGAAAAAGATAAGGAAAAATACTTTCTAGACCTAGCACAAATGGGTCTCAAACTTCCTTATGACTATAATGTTAAAAAACTTAAACAAAAGGAAGTGGAGGCTAACCTCATTGACATCATCAACAAGCAATTCCAACAATTCCAAATGCAATTGGATATGATGAAAGAAAGTGGGGTCCCTAAATATTTCTCTATTGAAGCTTTGAGTCCTTTTCTATTTGATAATTGATCATGGTTCCATTTCCAACTAATGCTATCTTTCCCAAATATGACAAGTACGAAGGCACAAATGACCCTCAATATCACCTAAGGGAATTTTGTGCATTAAGTTTAGAGTTCATGCGTGACACAACTTACCTTATGAGGTTATTCCCTAGAAGTTTGGGAGGTATGACAATGGATTGGTTTTCAAATTTACCCTCTAGCATTCAAACCTTTGAAGAGTTGGCCTCTAAGTTTGTAACTCATTACTATTATAATATCAAACATGAGATTATAATGCTTAACTTATGTAACACCAAGAAAAGAGACGGAGAGGGTTTCCTACTTTTCCTACAATGATGGAGAGCAGTATTTTCTAGATACCTTAGAAGTGTACCCAAAAAGGAGAAGATGGATATCTTTGTCAATAGCTTGAATCATGACATGAACTATCGGTTAAGGCTGCAAT
This sequence comes from Thuja plicata, assembly GCA_018584345.1. Lineage (NCBI taxonomy): Eukaryota > Viridiplantae > Streptophyta > Pinopsida > Cupressales > Cupressaceae > Thuja > Thuja plicata. Next base: position 5,601,951 of record MU228138.1, read on the forward strand.
GTCCTAGGTCATTTCACAACCTGATTGAGAATGGGGTTACCACCAAAGAGGTATTGGTCAAGAGTGGAGAAATTAAACTTTACAAGGATAAAAAGAATAAAAACAACAATACCTCCAATACTAATCAAAATTGCAATGCCCCTAACAACAATCGGTTTTGGAGGAGAAATAACAACAATAAAGGAGTGGTCAATGATGAAGTGGTAGAGGTAAATAATTTAAAGGCCACCCCTTTCAATCTCACCAAAGGTTAAGTTCAAGCTAATAATTTAAATCAAGCACCCAAAGCACCCTTCAACAATAACAACAACAACACTAATATCAACTTTGGGAATAATCAAGGGGCTTACAAGCCTAAGCCTTTCTTTGCACCTACACCCAAAAGGAATTTCACTAATTTGGGTGAACCATTGGAAAATGTAGTAAGGACACTTATTGAAAATAAAATTATTGACCTACCAGGGGCTCAATCATATGAACCTCAAATCAAGTTAAATTGGTGGAGTGAGAATAATCATTATGAGTACCATAGAAATCGGGGACATAAGACAAATGATTGCATGCATCTTAAACAGGTGGTAATAGATCTCATTGATAGTGGTGTGATAAAGGTAGATGGAGCTCAAACTAATGAAGACCACACTGCCTTTAAGACCCCTTTCTATACACATGAAAAAGGAGAATCTTTTAATTCAAACAATGGAGGAAATAATGGGAATAATTCAAGAGCCAATAATAATGTTAACTTTGCACATACTTATGATAATACCATCAATGCTATATCCAGTCATGAGAGTACTATCAATGTTGTGGTGATCAAAGATCAACCTAAAGTGGAAACCTCTAATGCCATTACAAGAGGTGAGGCCTCAAAGGTTACCCTACAAGGGGGTACTCCTATAACTATTTGTCCTAAGACACCAATCATTTTGGCTAAACAAACACCACCTACAAAAAATCCTTATATTTTGGTGGATCAATTACAAAAGAATCCAGCACAAATATCAATTTTGGAGTTGTTGAAATTATCTCCTAATCACAAGGAGATATTGGAAAAATATTTGGTTGAGAGTACCATTCCTATAAACTTAGAGGAAGAAAAATTTCAGAACATGGTATGACATCTTATATCCCCTCATTGTCTTTCATTTACAGAGCAAGATGATATGTCTATCACACATCCTCAAAACTTACCCTTGCATATAGAGGTTTTAATCCAAAGGAATAGGGCGAAGAGAGTTATCATAGATGGGGGAGCTAGTATTAATATCTACACTTTAAACCTTGTCAAGTCATTAGGGTTAAATGAGTCATCCATTGACCCCAAAAAGCAAATCACTATCAAGGCTTATGATGAGGAGGAAAGATCTCCAAAGGGTATGATTATTCTACCAATTCAAGTGGGACCTATCAAGAAGAATAACATATGTCAGGTCCTTGATATGAAATAGACTTATAATATCTTATTGGGAAGGCCATGGATACATGAAATGCAATCGGTTCCTTCTACATACCACCAATGTATAAAGTTTCCACACATCGGGGAAGAGATCACGATTGGAGGAGATTCAAATCCATTCCAATATTGCAATGCTTTGAAGCCAAGTCATGAATTGTATATTCCTCACAATAGGGAAGGTGTCATCCCTGATATTACCATGGAAGAAGCTCAAGAGGAAAGTCCAAAGCCAACATCAAATGTTACATCAACTTCCAACCCTAATCAAACTAACTCAACTACATCAACTAAGGGAAAATAAAAGATGAGTTATGAGGGTTCAAATTCAAATGATAATTCAGTCAAGACTTCAACATTGAGGATGGAAACTTTGAAACCTACTAAGGAAGAAAGAGAACAAGCTAAGAAGGATCACTACAAAAAGATGAGTGATATGATAAATCTATTTGAGAAACAATGCAAAATTAATTCAAAAGGAGTAGGGGAATATTTTATTTCTCTATTTGATTTACCGATATCCCCAGGGACACATGGAAAACCATCTAAAAATCATCAAACTCATAAATATAATTCTCATTTTGTGAGAGAATGTGACAAACAAGAAATGGAAGTAGAAGATAATGAAGTATTGCAATCACTATATAAAGATGATGATAATTCAAATAATCATATTGAAAGGGTGCAACATATCAACATCCAAACTGATCAATATGGAAAAGGATTTGATATGATGAAGAAAATGGGGTATAAGGGAAGAGGACCTTAGGAGTTTGACATATAGTATTGTTAGAACCTATTGAACCAGTTTGGAGAGCAAAATAAGAGAAATCTAGCATAGGTTTTCAACATAAAGGGGAACGTTCAAGTCCTATGCATGATTCTTATGACCGTGTGCACCTTGTTAGTTCTGAAAGTGAAGGTGATTCTAGGGATTATCAGTGGGATTCCTTGTCCAAATAATATTTTCATGATATAGAGGTCGATACCATTCACACTTATGTAACTCCTCCAAAAGTTGAGAATCAAGAACATATGACTCAAAGTTTGAGTTCTACTCCAACATCAAGTGTACCTCAATAAGTCAATGTAGAACAATCACCTCCTTACACTCAATGGGTAGATGAACCTTGGGTACCTTCGTGGGTAGGAGATTCTAACCTAGTGTTTAATCCACACACTTTCTTTCCCATAGAAATCTTAGAGGACTCTAGTGAAGAGGATTTTGATCCTTCTTCCATGGACCATCTTGAAGAAGCACATGTCATAGATCTTGATGATACAATGTATGAACCCTCCAATGAAGTCATGTCCTTAAACCCTTCAAATGATAATCCGTCCAATGACTCCTTATCCTTGATGCATCCCGAACTTATTGATTGAGATCTTTCCGAGCCAAATGACTTTTTATATTTACCAAATGACAATGCAATGGCCTTATACCTAAATGTGGTTGAACCAAATTATTCCATAAATGAATTCACTCTAGACATGATGATAGGGGTAGGTGTTCAACCTCTTAATCCAAAAAATGAAAAGAAAAAGTACAAAAAAATGAGAAGGTCTAGTGGTGAAAACCACCATGTGGCAGTGCTAGACCCAAAAAAAGTAAAAATAAAGGATGTTTCCAAAGGTGAAAACCCAACTATGGCACCTAAGGAAGAGAGTTTGGACACCTTACTAGCACACGAAGATGAAAGATAACCTATACTCATTGAACCCATAGAAAAGGTCAATATTAGTACCGAAGTGGATCCCAAATTTATTCACTTGGCAACATCTTTGAGTCCCTTGTAGAGGAAAGAGTTCATCAAATTCTTTCAAGAAAAGAAAATCAAATTTGCATGTTCATATGCCGACATGCCCAGATTGGATCCAAATTTCATAATGCATCATTTGAATGTAAAACATGGGGTTAAGCCTGTCAAATAGAAGTTGAGAAAAATGCATCCACATATAGCTCTTTTAATCAAAGCAGAATTGGAAAAGCTACTCAAGGTTGGATTTATAAGAGTAATTTCTTATGTAGAATGGATCTCCAATAATTTATCGGTTACCAAACATGATAAATCCATAAGAGTTTGCATGGATTCCAGAGATTTATATCTTGCTTTCCCAAAAGATGATTTTCCATTACCTAGCATTGATGCTATTGTGGATCTAACTGCCATTCATTCTATGTTTTCACTTATGGATGGATTTAGTGGGTATAATCAAATCTAAATTACACCTAAGGATCAAGAGAAGACAACCTTTACATGCATGTGGGGTATGTTTTGTTGGACTGTAATGCCCTTTGGCCTTAAAAATGTTGGTGCCACTTATCAAAGAGAAATGACTAACATTTTCCATGACATGATGCACACCTTTCTAGAGGATTATGTGGATGACATTCTAGCTAAGTCACATGAAATAAAAGAGCACTTACCCATACTTGAAAATATTTTCACAAGGCTAGAACAATTTAAAGTGAGACTCAATCCAAAGAAGTGTGCTTTCGGGGTACAATCTAGAAAACTCCTAGGGTACATTATTTCTACAAAAGGCATTGAAGTAGATCCTAAAAAAGTACAAAAATATTTGACGTGGAAATTCCAAAGAATATTAGTCAAATGAGGTCACTTCAAGGAAGACTTCAATCTATAAGGAGGTTCATTTCTCAATTAGTGGAAAAGTGTCATTCCTTCACAACGTTGCTACAAAAAGACACTATCTTTACATGGGATGAGGAATGTGATAAATCTTTTACATTGTTGAAAACCTACTTGATGAATCCACCCATCTTGATGTCACCTATTCAAGGAAAACCTTTATTACTCTATATATCAACAATGTAAAAATCTTTACGATTTTTATTGGCATAAGAAGATAATGAAGGAAAAGAAAGGGCTATATACTACTTGATTAGAACGTTGATCACATATGAATTAAACTATAGCTTCATGGAATGGGCTTGCCTAGTAGTGGTATTCACCTCTCAAAAATTAAGACATTATATGTTGATGCATAAGGTGAAGATCATAGCCAAAATTGATCCTTTGAAATATTTACTTAGCAAAATAGCTCTAACTGGAAGGATTGCAAAATGGGTCATGGTGCTTAGCGAGTTTGACATTGAATATGTTGATAGGAAAGAAATTAAAGGTCAAGTTATTGCAGATCAATTGGCTGAATGTCCTTTAGAATATACACATCCTATTCAAGTGGATTTTCTAGATTCCAAGATTGTTAATGTAGAACCTAAGACATGGACTTTATACTTTGATAGATCTTACACCAAAAATGGTAGTGGGATAGGACTTCTATTGATCATTCCTAAAGGTTACACAATCCCTAAATCTTACAAGTTATTATTTCCTAGCACCAACAACATTGTGGAGTATGAATCTTTGGTCATAGGTATCAAGATGGCTTTGGAGTGGAATGTAACAGAATTACAACTCTTTGGAGATTCTCAATGAGTCATCAATCAAGTCAATAATGAGTATAATACCAAGGATGAAAAATTGATGCCTTACAAAAAATTGGTTGATGATTGGAAAAAGTATTTTTCATTGATTACTTTTGAACAAGTCCCAGATGTAGCAGATGCAATGGCTACCTTGACATCTTTGCTTCAAATTCCTGATCAAAACATGAGGTATGAGTTCTTGGTGGAAGAATTGGTTAAACCAACATTTGACGTACCTAATACCCAAATTATATCCCTTTTAAATGGACATGACTCACCATGGTATGGACCCATTTAGGCCTACCTAAAATACCAAACCTTACTTATAGACCAAACCCATGCTCAAAATAAAAATTTCATAAGACAAGTGGCTCGTTATACCATCCTTTCTGACACATTATATCGTAAAGGTCTTTATAGAACGCTCCTTAGACATCTAGAGGAGTATGAATTGAAATTAGCTTTAAAAGATGTCCACAAGGGGATTTGTGGGTCCCATTCGAGTGGTTTAAGCCTACCTAAGAAAATCCTACGTATGGGGTACGAAAGAGATGCTTGTCAGTTTCTAAAAGTTTGTGCAAAATGTCAATACCATGGAGACATGATCCACACACCAGCAAAAGAGTTACATCCATTTGTCACACCATGGCCATTCTACCAATGGGGTTTTGATTTGATCAGTATGATATATCCATCTTCTTCAAAAGGACATAAGTACATTCTCACCGCAATAGAGTACTTCACTAAATGGGTTGAGGCCATCCCTTTAACAACTACAATGGGAAAACAAATTTCTATGTTCATCCTAAATCACATCATTTGTAGATATGGAATTCCTCACACCATCATTATAGATAATGGAAAATATTTTCAGAACAAGGATGTAGATGGACTTTGTCATCACTCTTCATCCATTTACTATCCCCGAGGTAATGGACAAGCCGAAGCTACCAACAAGAATATCTTCAAAATTCTCAAAAGATCAGTTGGTAAGTTAGGTAGAGATTGGCACCTTCAAATCAATCTGACATTATGGTCCTATAGAACTAGTGTTTGCACCCCGACAAGAACTACACCTTTTTATTAGTTTATGGGGTTGAAGTTGTTCTACCTTTAGAAGTTGAAATACCATCCCTAAGAGTGTTATTACATGGATTGATTATGGATGGGCATTATAGGGTCTCCCAACCTCAACAATTGGAATTGTTGGAGGAACACTAAACTCAAGCTTATGATCATTTGAAAGTTTATCAGAATCAAATTTCAAGGAACTATAAAAAACATATCAAACCAAGAACCTTTCAAGTAGGAGATCTAGTGTTGAGGGAAAAACCTAAGAATCAAGTTGATAGAAAAAATAAAGGAAAGTGGGAAGCGAATTGGCTTGGTCCTTTTATCATTGTTTCTTCTTTTGGAATGGGGACCTACAAATTGGCTTATTGTGATGGTGATGAATTGCAAGAACCTATCAATAGGATTCATCTTAAGGGGTTTCACACCTGATCAAAGGAAAGGGTATCAGAGGAAAGAGTATCAGTTGAGAATATCAGATGATTTAGCATCACCTTTGTATATGGGAAAAAGTAAAAATACAAAAAAAAAGGAGAAAAGATCAAAATACAAAAAAATCAAAAATTTCATAAGCCAAAAACATTGAAAAAGTAGAAAATCAAAAAAGGAGAAAATTGAGCATGAAGAAATCAAAAACATTTGGAAAATCAAAAAATGTTGTCTTGGTGAAAACCTACCAAATAGGCGCCTTGATGATAAAAAAAAAAAAAAAAAATTGAAAAAGAGAAAAGTGCCCAAGTGGTGAAAACCTAGCAATAGGCACCTTGGTAGAAAAAAAAGCAAAAAAAGAGAAAAAGAGCAATAATCCGAAAAGGTGAAAATCAAGAAATAGGCACCTTTTGTCCCCTAGGTCTGTCCTAGTCACATTTGTACATATTGTCTTTCATCATCTCCTTTCTCCATATCCTCATTGCATCCGTCATTTGTGCATAAGTCATAATAAAGTCTCAAAGCTACTTTGTTGTCTTATAGGTCTCATTTTACCCTAAGTTTCACATTGATCACATCTATTACTTGGGGGCAATCATCATGAATTTTGGTACCTAAATGGATTCAAGAGTGCTACAATTTTGGTCACACAACAGAAGCAGATTTTCAGATTCAGAGAAGAGATATTTTGGAACCTTTGATAGATAGCATTGTTCAATCCTAAATAGTTTGATCGCATAACATGATCCTTGAGTTTCATTGAATTATTTTATTAGGATTAAAAATTGACAAACCCTAGATGATTAGCATGTTTGGAATTCTTTTTCAAAATCTTGATACATTTCAAAACACTTGGAATTTTTGATGAGTTTTTCATTGACTTTTCCGAGTCATGTTCTTTTTAGCTAATCAATGATGTTTCGACTAAATTGGTGATGATGAAGACATGACATTTTCTTAACTTCTGTGTGACTGTTTTAAGGGAGATCCTTTAACTTGTGTGAATTCATCTAAGGAGATGGTCATCCAAGAACCATTGAGGACATTCATATAGGAAGGAGGGTTAGCCTTTGTTTGTTCACACAAAAGGATACCTTGGCTATTTAGATCTTCTATATCTTAATACCAACATCCACTTGCAACATTGAATCTGATTAAATGGGTATTCACACTCCCATAGTTGGTCATTCAACTAGTGAGGGTTGTACTCTATTTCATAGAAGGTTACCAAAAGAGATGAAAGTCATATTCATATCCTTATGGTCGCAATGGCACCAGTAAGGATTGTATTGACTCCTAGTTCTATAGTGCTCAATAATGAAAATATATCTTTGTTTGCATTTATTTTGCAAACCTCAAGGACAATTAGTTGCAATGCATGTTCATATTAGATTAATTGCATTTGCAGGTTAGCTTAATGGTCTTTATTCTTAGAAAATTTCCAAGTTCAATGGGGTTCATCATTAATATGGGTTATACATCAATAGAATGGTTTCAAATCATCAATATGAGATTATCTTTTGCATTTATAACATTAATCATTATTCATTATATATTCATAGCAAGAGAAAATCAAAGAAAAGGAACATTAATCATTAGTCATTTTATCCAATCATCATTTAGGAATTGCTTTTCATGATTAAGTTGCATACATCAAAATCCAAAAAAAGATAGTTGCATTCACTTTAAATATTGCAGTAAGTGTTGCATCCATATCATTACATTGCATAATCCATACCTCATGATTAACATCAGAAAATCATATAGAAATAAGTTGCATTTGCATCCATCTATCTATGTCCTACTCTAAGACATTGCATCCATACTATAATAATAGTAAATGCATCCTAGAATCATGTAGATATGCATAAAAGAAATCTCATAAAAAAATCATCAAAGGGGAATCAAGGGAAGATCATAATAAATAAATGTCCATCATCACATATCCATAAAAAAATCTGTATATCAAAGATACATCAATACATGATCCATATATTAAAGTCTTGATCAAGAAATATATGGTACATCAATCTAATAGTAGGATATCATAGATCTCTATCCATCTCATGACCCAACAAGGGCACCTGATCCATCTCCTACAATAATTGTACCTAAACCTCCTGCTCCATCAGGATCTTTGTCACCTAATCTATCCTATGTGGAAGGTGATGCTTGACTAGTGCTTATACTGGTAGGTAACTGAGCTAATTTAGCCAAGAACTGCTGCAACATAGTCGTAACCGGATCCAACCGTCCAGTCACTACAGTCATCCTTGCCTATAATCCTCTCACATCCTAAACTAATTTATCCACAATGGGAGGAAATAGAGGTGCTTGTGATGCTAGAGGGGCTTGAGGTACCTATGGCACTAATGGAACCTGTGGTATCACCTATGCCATACTACTCTGTGGATCTACTTGAGGAACCTATGCCTGTAATGGAACCTATGGAGGGACCTATCTGGCAGCCTAACCTCATCTATGTCTCTACCTAGCCCACTCTACACCAACTCTACCAGGATCTTGTCTCTGGGAGGTGCTTGTGACTACACTCGCCTCTGTCTAGGCTGACCAAATCCACCACCTCATCCTATAACATGACCACCCCGCATATGAGGTCCTATAGTTATTTTTTCTCTAGGAGCCCTACATTCTCTCTGAAATCTATGTCTCTGAGGTCTCTTTCCATCTCCATCTCCATCATCATCATCATCTCCACCATCATCATCAAATAGATCATCAACTTCTGGTATAAACTCCGCTGGATCTATAAATATAGTACAACATTTTCATAAGAACCACTCTTGATACTCAGCAAACATCCCTGCATCAGCTACATGTGTCATTAGGTCCCATATCACAAATCCAAGCTGATCAATCTATTCACAGGCATAATGGTAATCAACCTGAGCTCCTCCACATGGATCACTCTACCTGTACCCTCGCATAAAGTGCAATACCCTAGGGGATATCCTGTACTCAACCATACTGATGAAGCACTCTCCCGAAGCAAAATCTCTCTATACATAGTGGTGATTGACCAGTCATCCACCGAGCGAAAAACATATAAGGAAACTCATCATCATCCTCTCTCCATCTCTCGCATCTCAAATATGGTCTATATACGACCTAATCGATATCATCAATAATGCAATGCCAAAACTCAACCTTGCCCAGATGATGCTAGACAAGCATGCCATCATATAAAAATGCATACGAATATCCTTGGGCCCACACTCATGCTAAGACTGGTCTAGTAATCAGGATATGCTCTCAAGTCCATAGTTGTAGTAAAACCACACCTGCTAAGAGAGATGTGCTACACCTGTAAATAATCTCATGTAAATCATGGTAAAGCTAGCCTAGCACATAAGAACCCCAGTTGAATCTCCAAAGATGTCCCATCAATTCCTCCAATATACAGCCCCATCTGACCACAAAGCCATGACCTCTCCTATCAGGAAGCAACAATCCTTCGATGATTGCTCCTAGTAATGCTGGCAATGTAGGAAATGAAGCAAACTGTGCCCATGTAATGCAACCATTATCAATGGTGTTGTCTCCAAACACCCATCTGCATATGCTACCATCATAAACTAAATCATAGTATACCCACTGCCCATGAGTCAAGATCCTCAATAATCTGTATAGGTCCTCTGGCGTGATAGTCATCTCACCGAGGGGTAAATGGAAAGTGCTATGGTAAGAGTGCCATCGCTCTGCCATAGCTATCAATAGACCTCAGTTCAGTTGAAACCAAGGGAGATCAAGAAGGAAACTAAGACCCCATGTGGTGATAGTCCATCTCTCAGGAAGAGTAAGCTCATCGACTAAATCAAAGATCCAAGCAACTACACCCCGAACTTGCAACTTACGGTAATGTTCCTACATTTTGAAAAAAGGTGAATTATATTAGTCTTTCTATTGGTGGATCATTCAAAGTCAATCAAACACATTAAATATATCCTTTCTCTATTTTGAGCGCATCAACCTATTGTTCCTAACTTCTAGATCTTGATAAGGGATCAATTTGGCATCATTTTAATCATTCTAATTGGCATATCAAATATTAATCGATATGATTTTTCTAATATCCTAAACACTAAGTGACATCATGGAATCACATTTTCTAACTTGTAAATCTATCAAATCATTCAGTCGATCAATCAAACATAATTCTTCCTATCTGTGTTTTATTTTACTCAAATTTTCTTGTAGGCAACACTTGATTAGGTGTACGTGACTTTTTAGCTACGCGATGTTGAAATTCTCATACATGGCACTTTAATCATCACAGGTGGTGCTTTACAAAGCACATTGCCTTTTAAAGTCCTAGGAGGCTTTCAAATTGTCCTAGGCGGCTCTGAAATAATAGGGTTTCATGGGTAGTGCAAGATTAATTGGGTTGAAATTTTTGATCTAAGACATAGGTGGCTTTGGATTGCTCCAACGTGGCTTTAAAATGTGCAGAGGCAAATTTTCACTAACCTAGGCAGGTTTTAAACTATCCTACATGGCCTTTTGCAAATATTTATCTAAAAGACATTCAAAAATTGCAATAAATGCTAATAAAAGAGCAATAAATGCACTAGGAAGGATAAAACCACTCACTGGAGGTCCGTAGTCAGGAGATCTCTGATAATGGCATGCTCTCTCCAACTAATGCTCTCAAATGATGATAGCCATTGCTGTCAACCATCACAGGATCAGAGCAAAAATATCAATAGTAAAAGTGAAAATGAATAGTAAAGTTGGGTTTTTCAACCCATTTAAGCTATTTTACCCTGATTTTGAAGGTATTTGACCCAGTTGGACTCAATTGCATATTTCTGCACACTGTGGCATCTTCTGACATCTCTTTCAACATCATTGTTTATCAGACATGAAATAATCTTGGATCTTTTCTTCATCTGTTTCATCAAATTTTTGACATTTAGACATCAACATGTTTTCATGACTGAGGGGGCATCATCATATCATCGAATTAGGATTCTGCATCATTTTTCATCAAATCTAGGGGATTAAAATTGCAAACTTTATTAGTGGGATTTCACATGAAGTTATGCATCAGAGTTTTGCATCATGGTTTTGCATCAAGTTTCGCATCACGTTATCAATTTCATATCAGGTTTTGGATTAGTTAATCAATCAGACATCAGTATCAAATTTGCATTAGGACATCAAATTTTCTTTGAATCAATGCACTTCACACATCAATTCAAGGAGGGGCATTTGTAGACACCTAAAATTTACCAGGTGTCTTAATATTTGCAAATCTTAGCCAATTGCCCTAAATCTCATCAAAATGGATTAAAATCAAATTAAATGGACAATTATCAAGCAAATTGCATAAAATCAATTAAAATCAAAGGATTAATTAATAATGAAATCAAATAATCAAATATAATCCTAAAAGGGATCAGTCAAAATTATATAATTGATTTTAATCAATTAATTGTATAGTTTTAAATCAAAAATCAAATTCAACCCATTCACCCTTACACGGCTAATTTAATTACTTGATTGAATTAAATAAATCCTATTTTCTTTAAACTCAATTTGATCAACCAATGAGAGTTGAGGATTTTGTCTTCTTGTCTCCCCTTTGAGGAAAACCATTTAAATGGTCCCCCCATTTGAAACCATTTGAGGGATCAAACTCAACCAAGCATTAACCCATGGTTAATTCACTCTACCCCCTACCCTTGGGAATTTTCTATAAACACAAGCCATTTTGTATGCATTTCATATCCTAGAAAATCAAGTGCAAAGCATCCTCATTATAGGCAATTTGTGATCAATTGAGAGCATTATGAGCAATTGAGAAGCATTTTAGATAATTTGTAGAAGCAAATTGTTGATTTGAGGAGCATATCATGAGCAAATTTAACTAGAATTTCACATCATCTTGAGAATTTGAGCTAGATCTAGACATTTTATCTTTAAATTTATCATTCTAGGATTTTCCTTGAGAGAGATTAAGGCTAAGATCTCTCTTAACAAAGCTTAGATAGGGAACCATGAGATATCATGGATTTAATTACAATTCTTAGATTAAATTGTCATTTTCTTTCCATAAAATTGTAGTTTAGAATCTTAATTTCATGAAGGTGTAATTTCTCACACACAGATTAAAACAATGATAAGTATCAGTTAACTCTATCTTTAGCTCTTGATAGCTAAGCATTTTGTCATTTCTAAACTTGCTATTCTATCAATCAACTCTTTAGTTAGTCATCGGTGATAATTGACTATTCTGTCGGTATGAATTTAGTTGTCTTTGGGATCTCCATCTATCGGGAAACACTGTTATTCTGTCTATCAAGTTACTTTCTTCTTTGTTCGTCAGGCAACACTGTAACTTTGCTCATCAGTAATGTTGTGCATTTTCTCATTGGGTAACACTGTGACTTTTCTCTTTTACTCTAACATTTGGTGTGCACTCTATCAGTGTATGCATGTCACTTTTTGAATATTTGACCTATATGCATTACTGATAGCATAGCCTTTGATTCATCGATTCTTTGAAGTCTTTGGCAGTATAACCATGACCATACAGATTATATGAAGTTGACATAAATGAAAATAAAATACATTAACTAATTTAATGCCTTGTTTGATCATCAACTTAACATATTCAAACATTCAATGAGTTACATGTCATCAATCTCTCCCTTTGGCATTGATGGCAACATACTATACTATCACTAATACAATATGAAATATATAGTTTCATAAAGCTTTCTTAATGTAACTATTACAAATTTTTGGCTTTCGGTAAGATGAAAATAGATTAGATTTGATTCTTACAGCTTTCTTTCTGTCTTCAATCCCTTCACTAGATAGATGTAGAAAATTTCTTTCTCTGATGTGATGTGTTCTCTCCTTGTGTCAAATTCTCTCCCTTTGACTATTCTTTTTGTATGTACTCTCCCTTTCTGATTTCTTCTCTCCCTTTAGATACTATGATGGATATGATCTCTCCCTTTATCTATAAGATATTTCTCTCCCTTATATGATAATGAAATAACTCTCTCCCTTTGACAACAATGCCAAACACATATTTTTGACAGTAATTTCAAATGGATCTTTTCTATCCATAATATATTCCTTGAATTTCCCTATCCATCGATAATATTTCTATTTCTTGGAGTAGATAAATACCTTGCTATGTATAGATTTATCTTTGAAGTCCATCTTGTTCTTGCATCAACATGAAAGATACTCTAATAATGTGTAGGCTGATGTAGTCTTCTAGTCATCTTAATGACTAGTAGACAAGGGTCTAATGCCTAGTCTCTTTCTCAAGTACTCAAATGCATCCTTGGGCAGTGGCTTGGTGAAGATATTAGCTAGTTGTTCCTTTGGTTGCACATACTCAAGTATCACCTATTTTTCTTGAACTTATTCACTCAAATAATGATACTTGATTGCAATATGCTTTTTTTTAGCAGGCATGACTAGATTCTTAGAAATGTTTATTGCACTGGTATTATCACAATAGATAATTATTGGTTCTAGAATTTGCATATGCATACCTTCCAGTAAATATTTGATCCATGCAATGTTTGAGCAGTTTGCAACAAAAACAACATACTCTATTTCTACAGTAGATGGAGAGATGCATCCTTGCTTCTTGTTGATCCATGTGACAAGTTTGTCACCCATAAAGAATACTCCTCTAGTTGTGCTCTTCCAATCATCAATGTTTCCATCCCAATCAGCATCAGTAACAACCTTATGTTCAAATTTTCCTTCTCTTCTATATCATAAGCCATATTCCTTAGTATTATTCATATATCTTAGGATTCTTTTCAAAACAATGATATGTGATTCCCTAGGATTATCAAATAATCTTGCAACTATCCCTACTCCATATGCAATATCTGGTCTAGTATGTACAACATACATGAGTTTTCCAATCATTGATCTGTACAAAGTTTGATTTACCTCTGATGAATTGTCCTCCTTTGTTAGACTACATCCAATTTCCATCAGTGTTCCAACTGGTTTGGATTCTTCCATCTTGAATATTTTCAGTACCTCCTTGATGTACTTGGATTGTGTAATGAAAATACCTTCATCTTGTTGCATGATCTGCAGACCAAGAAAGAACTCGATCTCTCAAAACATAGAAATCTCAAATTCTATGCTCATCTCATTAGAAAATGATTTGCATAGCATATCATTGCCTCCCACTATGATGTCATCAACAAATATTCCAGAAATCAAAATGTTAGTATCGGTATCTTCCTTCAAATAAAGATTACTATTTTCACTAGTCCTTACAAATCTAATACTTATGAGATTTTGAATGAAGTCTTTCATACCAGGCTCGGAGTGCTTGTGTCAATCCATACACTACTTTGTGAAGTCTATATACCATGTTCCTCTTGTCTAGATCAACAAACCCTTCTAGTTTCTCAATGTATACCTCTTCCTCAAGTATTCCATTTAGGAATGCAGACTTGACGTCCATTTGGTATACTTTGAAGCCTTTATATAAAGCATAAGCAAGAAATATTCTAATTCCTTCTAGCCTAGCAATGGGTGCAAAGGTCTCTCCATAGTCAATCCCTTCTTCTTGTGCATACCCCTTGCATACTAGTCTTTCTTTGTTTCTAGTGACTTCTCCATTCTCATTCAGTTTAATCTTGAATATCCATTTTGTACCGATGACATTCTTGTCATCTGGTCTCGGTACAAGTGTCCATGTCTTTTTTTTCTATCTACTCAATCAATTCATTCATAGCACTTATCCATTCATCATTATCAAGTGCAATATTGATAGATTTGGGATCATAATCACAAATAAGACATCTTGTGTTTAGACACTTACTTCTAGTTCCCATACCAGCCTTCTTGTCTCCTATGATTTGGTTTTGTGGATGGTTCCTTCTGACATATCTGGCAAGTACAGGTTCAATCCTTTGTCTATCATCATGATCATCATTTTTTTTTTCATTTTGTTCTCCATCATTTGGTACATTATCTTGAGCAATATCCCAATCATTGGTATTTGCAGCCTGATGGTCGGGTGCAATGATCTATTTCTTAGGAGCTCTATATTGTTGTTTGGGTAGAGTGCTAGGTTCCTCATTGTAAGAAAACATAATGTAGTCCTCTGGTTCTTTAGTGCTTTCCTTTTAATTTTTTTCTCCAAATTCATCTATATTTACATTTGCACATTCAACAATTTTGTTAGAGGCTTTATTGAGACATTTATAAGCCTTTCTTTTGGTGGAATACCCTAGAAAGATACCTTCATCACTCTTGGAGTCAATTTTTCCATTTCTATCATCTTTTAAGATATAAAATTGACTACCAAAGATCTTGAAGTAACTTACATTGGTTGTGTAACCATACCAAAGCTCATAGGGTGTCTTCTTGGTGTGCTTCAATTGTATTTTGTTCAATGTGTAAACAACAGTACTGACAGCTTCTCTCTAGAAGATTGGGTCATGCCTTTCTCTATCATCAGTTTCCTTGGACAATCAACTATGGATCTATTCGTTCTTTTAGCAATTCCATTTTGTTGTAGTTTTCTTGGTGTAGAGACATGTCTTTTGATTCCATTCTCATTGCAAAAGTTATTGAATTCATCTGAAATAAATTCCCCTTCTCTATCTAATCTTAAGCATTTTAGTTCCTTCCCACTTTGCTTCTCAACCATTGCTTTGTACCATTTAAACATCTTGAATGCTTTAGATTTATGTTTTAGAAATATGACTGTCATCATTCTAGAAAAATCATCAACAAAGAGAATAAAATATCTATCTCCATAATAACTCTTTGTCCTCATGGGTCCACATAAATCAGTATGGACTAATTCTAGAATTGCATCAAATGTATGGGTTTTTCTTTTAAAACTAGACTTTGTCATCTTACCTTTTTGACAATTTTCGCAAATTATGTTGTCAGGATTAGTCATCATCGGTAAGCCTCTGATATTCCTCATTTTGCTAATATTTATCATGTTATCAAAGTTCCCATGACACAATATTTTGTGCCACAACCATATGTCTTTGTTTGTAGCAATTAAACAAGTAGTCTCAGTATCATTCAGATAGAATAAGTTACCTTTTGTCTAATCACTGGTACCAATCAGACTTCCTAATTTATTGAAGACCTTTGCCTTCTTATTTTCAAATGCTACTCTCTGACCTGAATTATTCAATTTTCTTCATCATCACCTGAATCATCTTTTACTGCCACAAACACCATCTTGATGTCTTCATCAGATTCAGTGTGAGTGTCATCATCTTTGCACTTAGGTAGGTAACTGGAATTCTTTCCTTTGTCCTTGTAGTCTCGGGTATCTCTTCTTTCTGATTGTCAGTAGCTTCTATAATCACCTATGTTAGACTTCTTCTCAAATGATCTGCCATTACTTCTGTCATCATTTCTCTTGTTAGGATATCTTGCAACAAAGTGTCCAATCTCTTTACAATTAAAACAAACAAGTGGTAATTTACCTTTTCCTCTTTGCATTCTTCTAGCCATAAGTGCTTCAATTTCATCAAGATCCTCTTCTTCACTTTCACTATAACTATATTTTCTCATAGTGTTTCTATGACTTGATTTACTTATTCTCATAGAAGTTTTTAATGCATAATCTATATTTGGTAAGACACTATTATCAAAGTTATTCATCTCAAATTAAATCAGTCTTCCAATCAACCTATCTAGAGTAACATTGTTATTAGCTACTACTCTCATTTCTTGTATAGCAGATACTCTAATAGAATAAGTAGACAGTAAGGTTCTTAGAATTTTACTTACCAATGTATCTTCATCTAGTACACCTCCAACTCTTTGGATAGAATTGACTACCTCTTTTATTCTTGTGTTGTACTACATGATGTTTTCACCTTCCTTCATTTTGAGATCATCAAACTTTCCTCTAAGGCTTTCTGCCTTGGCTCTCAAAATATTCTTGTCACCACCATGTACAACCATCAATTTTTCTGACATCTACTTTAGAGTCTTGCAGGTTTTGACATCTTCAAATTCAACGTCGGAGAGTGAGGAAGCAAGCTCTATCATCATGCAGTTGTGCTCATGCTTCTCTCTCATTTGTTCAACTATTGGTTCTCCTATGGGCAACACATATTTAGTATCTAAGTATTGAGTAACATCATTACCAATACCTAATAAGTGGAGTCTTATTTTGGTCTGTCATGAAGAAAAATTATCTTTGTTTAGCTTGGGCACATCTTGTCTATTCATCTTTTGATCTTTAGCTTAGGTCTTGAAACCTTCCTTCTAAGCACACAAGCTTTGATACCAATTTTTAGTAATAACTGAGAGTGGGGGTGAATTAGTGGCCTCAAAAATTAATCCTTAAATCAACCCTTAAAACTTATAACCACAGATTATGTCTCTAGTTATCTTCTGTCCTACAAGATGTATGACTTGTGTTAAGGCCAAATTATTGCCTTTATTTTGTATAATTTTAAATACTCTGTTTTATTTTCTGACAAAACATTTGAGAGCCAAGCCAGTCAAAAACTGTAATAAAGTCCAGATAGAACTGATAAACCATGGGTAGATGTTTGTGACATATTTTGCTAATATTATACATATAGTGCAGTATTTCATAAAAACATCAGAATCTATGTTCTAATATCTGGATTTAATTTGATTAAGCTTGTTGCATGAATATTGCCGCATCACAAATAACTTGACAGGAGAGAAAGTGGCTGGAGAGTGGTCGACAACATTCAAGGAAGACTGTTGAGGACCAGCTACAATAGAGTGATCATTACAGCACTAGGACACATGGCTGCTACAATGGAGGAGCCATTATTTTAGGACACAGGGATGTAGTGTTGCTATATTCCCTCTACACTTTATTATGTTGAACTAGTCACCCAAGCTTTATTACCCACACCGCGGGCTATTGCATTTCCATCTTCTTCTCTGTCATGTTTTTAGAAAGATAGTTTCTTTTCTATTTTGTAATAAGTGTTCGATCCTGTATATATAGGGATTGGACCGATAGTTTGAAGTTAGCTATAAAAGTTAGAGACATAATTTTTTGGAAGAAAACTGTTATACAACAATCTATTTCAAGTTCCATGTATTATTTTTCTGTAATGAGTTTTTGAAATACAATGAAGTAATTCTTAGTTTACGTTCTGTGTTAATAGATTAGAAAAAACTAACCAAGGGGGACCACTTGGGAGGTGGAATAGGTTAGAATAGAATAGATTTCCTTCCAGCATTTCCAGCATTTCCAACATTTCAGATAGAAGTTATAATTTCTTCCTACAACATTGTACCTTATGACTGTTCCTGCAGCATCTGCAAGAATAGTTATAATGGATGTTCTAGGTTGAAAGTATAGGTTTAAGTAGAGTTTGCAATTTCTAGCATTCATTTCAGTAAGGAGATAAATGTATTCTTTTCGTGCAACACTAGTGTAGGTTTCTTTTATGTATTTTTTACCTTCCTGCAGCATTAGTAGAATGACTCCTTAAGGAACCTAGTGCACATATCGTGCTGACCATTTCAAGTATACGTCCCTGGGTTGACAAGTTGAATGCACCTCATAATGGGAGAAGTAGTACTTAGATTGAATAAACCATTCCTAAGAAAGGCCTTGAGCATGATTATTCCACACCTATTGTGAGGCGGTTCATTTTTGGCGCCGCTGTTGGGGATGGTGTCAAGCTAGGAACATTTTTGAGTCATTTTTTCATTCCTAGTTAGTTTTTAGATTTTTATCTCTAAAAAATTGCTTCACCAATGTGAAGAATTCAATTGCATTCATCAAAGAGAAAGGCGAAAAGATGAATATGGTAGATTTCTCCTAGTAGAGCCTGCTAATTTGAACAAGGAAGTTGAAGAAGTTGAGTTACCCTTTGAAGATGCAAGCCCTGAATTTGCTCAAGGATTTCAAGAAAGATATTATAAATGATGTAGCTACACATCTTGACACAATGACTGCCAAGAAGAAGCATACATAAGCTAAATCACAATTTGCTGAGTACTATCCACATTGCCGCAAATAGAAGAAAGACTGCGGATGTAAGCTGGTAGTAAACCTAGAAAATCAACATTTTCCAATTGACTACATGAAGATAGAAGGAGACAACGACCAAGTGTTCTTCGTTGCTCAACATTGACCATGGGATTCATGAAAAGGTATGCCACAAGATCCTCTAAAATTTTCAAATTTTAACAATAATCAGTGGCAAAACCAAAATTATTAGAACACTTCTCAGTACTCTCAACCTTAGTGGCCAAACTAGTAGAATAACCAATGGCCAAACCAGTAGAATAACCAATGACCTAACTAGAAAAATAACCAATGGAAAAACTAGAAAAATAATCAGTGGCAAAATCAACAAAATAACCAATGGAAAAATCAGCAAAATAACTAGTGGCCTAATCAGTAGAATCAATGGCAACCACCGCAAGGAAATTAGCAGCAAACTAAT
Organism: Thuja plicata; assembly: GCA_018584345.1. NCBI lineage: Eukaryota > Viridiplantae > Streptophyta > Pinopsida > Cupressales > Cupressaceae > Thuja > Thuja plicata. The sequence continues at coordinate 5,621,803 of MU228138.1, forward strand.
TAATGGAGGGGGCCTCCACAATGGCCTAACCAAAATTCTGGCTGTCCACAACTACCACCTCTAATGAAACTACCTACAATAATGCCACCTCCTGCAACAACTAATGCTAATCCAAAGCCAACCCAATTGCTTTCTCAACCATAGCCAAATCCAAACAACAAACAACAACAGCAACAAACGTACACTACTAACACTCAGTAGTGCCCTACTTATTCATTAGAGATAGCTGATATCCATTTTAGGTCAGGTACCACCCTGCCTACACCTAAATATCCTATTATCATAGAAGTTGCAGACACTCCTGCAATACTACTTCCAGAAGCCACACTACCAAATACCAGCCAGCCAATTGATATACCCAGCAGAACTACTGTCCACACTTCAAATCCACCCTTTCCACATAGGCTAAACAAAGAAAAACCTATACCCTAAGAGGAAGAAACATTTGATATTATTGAGCAGCTGAAAAATATGAACATTCAAATCCCTGTGTTCCAAGCTATCAAAGATATACCTATTTATGGAAAGGCTATTAAGGAAGCATGCCTTAAGAAGCCAGGGTGGAAGAAGAAAGACCCTCAAATAGTACATGTTGTAGGGAAATTAGCAGATATCATGTTAGGAAAGGTGGTAATACCAAAGTATTCAGATCCTGGCAGTCCAGTAGTCAACTTGATAATAAATGGACAGATTGTGAAAAATGCTCTAGTTGATTTGGGAGTAGCAATAAATGTGATGACTAAAGATACAATGCATTGGCTAAGCATAGAAGGATTAAGAAAAACAACCACAGTATTACAACTTGCTGATAGTTCAATTGTTACTCCAGAGGGTCTCACAGAAGATGTGATAGTAACCTTAGATTCATGGGAGTATCCTGCTAATTTTCTTATCCTATCACCTAAAGTAAACTTTGTTGGCTACCCTGTAATCTTGGGAAGACCCTGGTTAGCCACCACTAATGCCAAAATTAATTGCAGATTAGGTAGTATGACAATTTTAAATGGTCGAGCCATAAGGAAGCTAACCCTATACCCTCTTGCCCAACCCTAGCTAGACTTGGGAGAACCTTTTTGGCCAAACTTAGGAGATGAGGAGGAAGAGCTAAATTTAGTAGCCCAGCTCATGATGTTGCATAGGGAATCTTTTGTAAAGATGCAAGAGGAAGATGATATGATACAAAGCATTCTTACCAATGAATGTATTATGGCTAAAGATGTTTCAAAAAGTTCTATTTTACAGATATGTACCTATGAGGACTGTATGTCTCTAGCAAACCCTGAAGTAATTGATCAAATACTAACAAGTGAAATAGCTAGAAGTCTAGTTCTCAAAGTGTTAATGACAGAGCTAACAAAAATAGTGGAACTTTCCTCTGGTCGTAACCTCCATGTAAACAACAAGTTGTCCCTATCATAGTTGGAATTGTTAACAAAGCTCCTCAGTCAGCATGAAAAATCCTTTGCATGGGATTATGGGGATATGGAGGGACTAAACCCTAAACTATGCACCCACAGAATCTACATCAGTGATGGAAGCTTGCTACTTTGTCAACCACAGAGGAGAATAAATCCCACACTGAGAGTAATAGTTAAAACTGAGTTGTAGAAGTTGTTGGATGCTGGATTCATATATCCAATCTCTGATAGCAAGTGGGTATCACCATTGGTCATTGTACCTAAGAAAGGAGGTAAGTGGTGGATATGTGTGGATTATAGGGAATTAAATAAGGCCACAAAGAAGGACCACTTTCCTTTACCTTTTATTTACCAGGTCTTGGATAATTTGGCTGGAAATAAATATTTTTCCTTTCTGGATGGATACAGTGGTTACAATTAGATAAGGATTGCCCCTAAAGATCAGGAGAAGACCACGTTCACATACCCTTGGGGCACATATGCCTATTCAGTACTACCATTTGGATTATGCAATGCACCTGCTACCTTTAAAAGAGTTGTGATCAGCATCTTTGCTTATATATCACATGATTGCATGGAAATCTACATGGATGACTTCACCACATTTAGTGTCACATTTGAGGAAGCTTTGAAGAACTTGGAGAAAGTACTAATCAGATGCAAGGAACATAACCTGTCTCTGAATAGTGAAAAGTGCTTTCTGATGATGCAAGAAGGAGTGGTGTTGGGACATTTTATCTCTGAACCTGTAATCCAGGTAGACCCTACGAAGATAGAGGTAATTCTAACACTCCCTATTCCTACTAAGAAAAAAGATTTCAGATCTTTCCTAGGTCACGCTGGTTATTATAGGAGGTTTATCAAGAACTTTAGTCAAATAGCTAGTCCTTTGTACAACTTACTTACCAAAGAAGCTGAATTTTCTTGGACAAAAGAATGTGATGAGTCCTTCCTGCAGCTCAAGTCACTTTTGACAAACTGCACCAGTACTTAGGGGTCCTGACTAGACATTGCCATTTCACATACATACAGATGCTTCAGACTATGCTGTAGGTGCTGTCTTAGGAAAAAAGTCTAAAAACCTTGAAAATACAATCTATTATATCAGTAAGAGTCTACATGGACCAGAGTTAAACTATACCGTGACTGAGAAAGAATTGCTAGCAGTAGTTTATGCTCTGAACAAATTCCACCATTATGTGACTGGTTATCCTATCTTTTTTCATACTGACCATGCAACAATTAAGTATCTCATGAACAAACCTGCCATCATAGGTAGGTTAGCAATATGGCTTCTTCTTTTGTAGGAATTTGATATAACAATCATTAACAAGCTAGGGAAAGCAAATGTGGTAGCTGATAATCTATCCAGAATTCATCATGCTGAAGAAGATACTACTTTGATAGATGATGCATTTCCAGATGAACATTTATTTCATATTGCTATCCAGAATCCATGGTATGCAGATATAGATAATTACCTAGCAACTAATAAAATGCCAACACATTTCTCTTATAAGGATAAGAAGCTGCTTGTAGAGAAAAGCTTCCATTTCTCTTGGATTGATAGCACATTATTTTACACTGGACCTGACCAAGTCATGAGGAGATGTGTGAGAGAAGATGAAACATATGACATTCTTCATGCATGTCATAATGAACCATGTGGAGGACACTTTGCAGATAAAAGAACAGTATAGAAGATTTTAACAACTGGCTACTACTGGCCTACACTTCACAAAGATGCAGCCAATTATACAAGGAAGTGTGACAAATGTCAAAGAATGGGCCGACCAACAAAATCAGATGAAATGCCCTTAAACCCATAGGTGGTGGTAACACCATTTGATAAATGAGGCATGGACTTTATTGGTCCAATAGACCCTCCATCTAATGGGAAATCATACATTCTAGTGTGCACAGATTACCTGACCAAATGGGTTGAAGTCAGGGTAATGAAGCATGCCAGGGATCATAAAATTGCTGAATTTCTGTATGAAGAAATTTTTACTAGATATGGCATGCCAAGAGAACTTGTTACTGATCAAGGTACTCAATTCACTTCCAATCTGATAACAGAGCTCATGAAGGAATATAATATCAAACATCGGAATTCAAGCCCCTATCACCCTCAAGCCAATGGACAAGAAGAAGTTACAAATTGGGAAATAGAAGCAATCTTAACAAAGACAGTTCATTTGCATCACTGAGATTGGAGTAGTAGACTATTAGAAGTTGTCTAGGCCTATAGAACAACATGGAAGACCACCACAGGGTTCACTCTGTTTGAACTGTTATATTGTAAAACAGCAATGCTACTGATTTAATTTGAACACAAAATATTAAGAACAGTACTGGAGTTAAATATTGATCTTCTTGCAGCACAGAGAGAGCGCTTGCTGCATCTCAATTCTTTGGATGAAATGTGCAAGTCTACCCTGCAGCACATGGAAATTGTCCAAAAGCAAAGAAAATAGTGGCATGACTCCCATATTAAGAGTAAGTAGTTCAAAGTTGGAGATTGGGCATTGTTATATGATTCCAGATTCCAATAGATACCAGGCAAGCTGTAGACATGATGGCTGGGTCCATATGAAATAAGCCATGTATTTACAAATGAAGCAGTCTAGTTGACCACAATTGACCCTATACACTTCAAGCTACTAGTCAATGCACATAGGCTAAAGTTGTATCAATAGTCACACACGAAAGAAGACTTCCTGCAGAAATTCAACCAGCCAGTTTTAAAGGATCAAAAGGTAACACTTCTTGCAGCAAAGGGTGTCAACCTTCTTCCTGCAGCTCTTCAATAAGAATTCCTTCAAAGCATGACCATAATAAAAACTTTATGTTTACATAAAGTTCAAATTCTCCATTCACTTTCTACATTCTTCTTTTTCAACCCACTTCATTTCTTAATCTTCCATCCACCCACCATCCACGTCATCATATTTCTATGCTTTCAATAAAGATATCATGCACTGACACATGCTAACTGTCAACGCCATCATTCCACTCTCGCCAATCTTTCCTAGCATGTGCGATGATCAATTGACAAGTATGATATTTTCAAATTTATTTCCAATTTTAACGCGTAGATTTAGTTGGTTATATCGAATACTACAATAAATGTATCATTTCCGCCTTAATCTAGTTTCATACCTTCTACCAAGTCTGACAAGTGAGGACACTTGTCAATATTTTGTAGGGGGTAGGGAAGTGTGCCAATTCTTAAAATGTCATTTCTATTTACTCATTAAGATCCTCAAATCTGTACTTCAGCATTTTCTTAATTAAAATCTAGCTGTCGCATCACACAAGTGTCAAGTGTCATACCTTTATTTTGAATAAACCCCTAATTGTTAGACTAGATGTGATCCAGCATTAAAACCATGACATAACTCTCACATGAATATCTATGATTCATTTTGTTAAAGTACATTATTATTGTTCATATCAAGAATACCAGAAGAATGTGAAAGAGGGTCTGTGGTTTTACAAGTAGTCTAAAATTCAAAAGAGAAGAAGGTAATTATCAAGAATAGAGAAGAGGTTGAATTTGGTAAGCACAAATGGGGGGCCAATTGTAGTGGCATGAACTAGTGGTTCATGGTATTTTACTATCTGATGTTGAGGCAGTAAGAAGATTTAATGCCTATGGATGGCTGGGAAATTTCTTAAAATTAACAGAGTTTGATGAGGAAGCAGCAACAAAATTTGAAAACACATTTGATGAAGGCCAAGTGACGGTATGGGGGTTGGCAGTCATTGCAATAGAGGAGAAAATAGTGGAATTAACCAATTTTCCAGCAGTAGGGGGACACTACCCCAATGTGTACGATGAAAGGTCAGCCAGGGCCCAGTTCACCCTACTAGGTGACCCTCCACTGGAAATCACTAAACAAGGGTGCAAAAGAATGTCCATTCCGCCACCATATCAAGAGTTGGCCACGCACATTATCAGGTATTTCAACTATGAGGGATGATTCTCTAATTTGCATTCATATCATTTTAAGCTACTTATTTATGTACAACATAATATCCCAATCAATGCACCCAATTTTTTGTTTAATATGTTGTGCATTAGTGCCGAAGAAACCCAGAAAGGGAAAGACAACTCTGTTACTCACCATGCCCTAGTTAAATTACTCATAGAAAGATCTCTTAGGGATGCCTCCCCTATGGCATGGGTAGAGTTTGTCCATCATAAAACCCTATAGCCTCAAATTGCACCTAATGTGCAAATTAGCCAAGATAATCCAGTTTCCCCTGACCCAGTTGCCGAGCAAAGTACCCAAGGGGTAGAAATAAAAAATTTACAAGAAAATGTTCCTTTACACACTCACATGAGAAATATACCTACTGCCACCCAAACAAAAGGAAAACAAAAGTTAGTAGGAGAAACTTAGGTTCCTACAACTGAGCCACAAAACCCTCAAGTCTCGAAAAAGAAGAAAATGAAGTCAGTTCCTACAGCCACTACTCCTGTAGCATAGAAAACAAAAAGGGTTAGTAAGAAAAAGGCCATAGAGGTTGAGGAAATCCCTATAAGAAGAAGTTATAGGATGAGAGGGAAGACTCCTAAAGCACCCACTGAAAGCCAGACCACTTCCACCAAACAATTTGAGGAGGAAACTCCTATTCATATTGTTCCAGATGATTCTCCAAGCCAGTCTAAGATTCCAGACATTCCTCAAAATCTAGATGAGGAGTGTGAAGCTGAGTCAAATGTATGTCAAAATGACCTAGGATTTATTCATCAGGATGTTCCAACCCATGAAAAAGAAACCACTATAACTCACTAGCTAGCTTGCACAAGAAATGCTTTAGTTTCCTATAAGCGAACTTGGTTAATAAAAGTCTTAGAGTAGTTATGGAGGGAACAAAGGAAGAAGAATAACCAAGATGAAAGTAGTTGTCTGATTACTCTACAAATGCTTCTTTTCTAGTTATATAATAAGCATGTGCTGATAACCACTCTATGGGGAGAAGAGAAAAATAAATTGCAGAAAGTAATAGCAGAACAAGGAGAGGAAATTGCAGAATTAAAAGATCAGTTGGCAAGATAGAAACATAGAATGGAACATGCCCTTAAGCTGACTGACCAGATAATTTCTTATAGACCTCCACCTAGGGTCTATACCATCTGTCTAAAAGAACAATTCCTCCTATTTCAGTTGATGATGACCCTCAAAGATGTAAACACAGAGTTCAAATCAGCCCATGAATTCTATGGTTTATACCAAACCCTTCCATCTTGGCAACAAAACCTACTCTATGAGTTGTATGTGCATAATTTTATCATCCCTATAGAGACTAAATGGAATCCCCTACTTTACATAGGGGATATACATCTAAGAGACCTAATGTCTTGGATGCACAACGAGGCTAACTATGATAGATAATTGGAGAATTACAGAGAACTTGAGAAAATGAAACCCCTACCAATAAGGGAAGAAAGAAGTCAACCATAAGTATTCCTAAGGGATTGGTTCAGACTGACATATGGGAATATTAAAAAGGAAATTAGAGATAAAATTTTTAAACTTAGAGCATATGTGTATGCAGAATGTGATAGCATGTCTTATTTTGTCTTTCAAAGAGCCTTAACAGGTGCCAGAAGTAGATGCGGCAGATTATCAGAGGTATTCAAAAGATTATAATCACATAGCCCCATTAACCTTGAAGAAGCCATACACTGGGCACAAAAATACATAGAGCTAGGTAGGCAAATCAGGAAGGAGCTCTGGTGTCTGCTCACAATGCAGTTGCCCATGCTCCTTTGGCCCTTGTATGACATCAACACTGCTAGGCTTGACAGGCTGCAGGAGGATCACAGAAGGGAATTTTGGGAAAGAACAAGAGGATTCTACTACTCCTTCAAAAGCTAGAGGTGAGGAAGAACTGAAGTTGGTGACTTTAGGTCAATTTCCAGAAGGTGCAATGCTTGAGGATAAGCATTTGATTAACCAAGGGGTAGATGATAAGGCCAAATTATTGCCTTTATTTTGTTTAATTTTAAATACTCTATTCTACTTTCTGACAAAACATTTGAGAGCCTAGCCAGTCAAAACTTGTGATAAAGTCTAGATAGAACTAATAAACCATGGGTAGATGTCTGTGACATATTTTTCTAATATTATACATATAGTGCAGTATTTCATAAAACCATCAGAATCTATGTTCTAATATCTGGATTTAATTTCATTAAACTTGATGCATGAATATTTCTGCATCACAACTAACTTGACAGGAGAGAAAGTGGCTGGAGAGTGGTTGACAGCATCAAGGAAGACTGTTGAGGACCAGATATAATGGAGTGATCATTACAGTACCACAAAACATGACTGCTACAATGGAGGAACCATTATTCCAGGATGCAGGGATGTAGTGTTTCTATATTCCCTATGCAGTTTATTATGTTGAATTGGTCTCCTGAGCTTTATTACCCACACCGCGGGCTGTTGCATTTCCATCTTCTTCTCTAGAATGTTTTCAGCAAGATAGTTTCTTTTTTGTTTTGTAATAAGTGTTTGATCCTCTATATATAGGGATTGGACTGATAGTTTTAAGTTATCTAGAAAAGTTAGAGATAAAAGTTTTTGGAAGAAAATTGTTATACAACAATCTATTTCAAGTTCTATGTATTGTTTTTATGTAATGAGTTTTTGAAATACAATGAAGTAATTCTTGGTTTACATTCTATGTTAATAGATTAGCAGAAACCAACCAAGGGGGCCCACTTGGGAGGTGGAATAGGTTAGAATAGAATAGATTTCCTTACAGCATTTCTAGTATATTTGATAGAAGTTACAATTTCTTCCTGCAATATTGTACCTTATGAATGTTCCTATAGCATCTGCAAGAATAGTTATAATGGATGTTCTAGGTTGAAAGTATAGGTTTAAGTAGAGTTTACAATTTCTGGCATTTATTTTAGTAAGGAGATAAATGTATTCTTTTCCTGCAGCACTAGTGTAGGTTTCTTTTATGCATTTTTTACCTTCCTGTAGCATAAGCAGAATGACTCCTTAAGGAACCTAGTGCACATATCGTGCCGACCATTTCAAGTATATGTCCCTGGGTTGACAAGTTAAATGCACCTCATAATGGGAGAAGTAGTCCTTAGATTGAATAAACCATTCCTAAAAAAGGCCTTGAGCATGATTATTCCACCTATTGTGAGGCGGTTCACCTTGAAATACTTATAACCATTTACTACTTGTCGGATTGCTTTGTTAACCCTTCTTCTATATGTTTACCAATAAGAAGTCATTCATTTACCAAAATAAAGTAAATAAACAGAGTATACCAATCAATCAAGAAATGCATATGTAAAATGTAAAACTATAAGGAAATGAAACATAAACATATGACACATGGATTTTTAATATGGAAACCTTGTTAGAGGAAAAACCACTGGGCCTGGTACCCCCAATTTTCACTCTTCTAAAGTGAACCCTAGTAGGATCCAACCCTGTTAAAGGTTACAAACACACTATTAGGTGTGACCTTGTAAGAGGATTTAAAGATAGTTTGTCACCTAGTATCTAGTATCTAATGCTACCATCCTTGATAAAAAACTCACTTGGCCTATCAATAGGTATTAGGCATATCCAAAGCTACTTTCATGATCAAAATTTTTAATACTCCTCAGGATGTATCTCAATTGTAGAGACTTTTAAGTCCTTGGTTAAGAGACTTGATACTTCAATGGTTAAATTGAAACAATAATGATCTATTCATACATACAACTCAATTGAAGATTTTCAGATCTATTGTAAGTACATTACCTCTCTGATCAATATAATCAAGTATACCTTTTCTCCACACTTGTTCTTCTCTGTGATTCTTGTCTCACTATTCATTAGTGTCTACAGAATCTAGCTCTAACTTCAACTTGTTGATCATCACTGAATGAAGACTTTCTTCTCCTTCAGATTTTCTTTAGCATCTTCCCTCTTCTCTTTTGTTCACCTGAAAATTCATAATGAATTAGGTTTTTCTCTTATAGACATGATTTCTCCTTTTCTTGGCTTTCTTGATCTTGGTGTGTTCCATAATTCTTGCCAATAGATTTAAAGAAAATCTCCAGTCTGATCTCATAGAGATCCTTTTTCTTACTGGACAAAGGAGCTTTAAATCAATTACTTATCTTTGGCTTTATCTGGATAATTAAAACAATGGTAAGTATCAGTTAACTCTATCTTTATCTCTTCACAGCTAATCACTTTGTCATTTTTAAATTCTCTATTCTTTTGGTGAACTCTATAGTTAGTCATTGGTGATAACTAGTTGTTTCATCGGTGTGACTTTAGTTGTCTTTTAGATCTCTGTCTGTCAGGCAACATTGTTATTCTGTCCATCGGGAAACACTGTTATTATGTCCATCGGGTTACTCTGTGCTTTTCTCATCAGGAAACACTATGACTTTGCTCATCGGTAATGTTTTTCATTTTCTCTTCAGGTAACACTGTGAATTTTCTCTTTTACTCTGACCATCGGTGTGCACTCTATCGGTGTATGCAGTAACTTTGTGAATACTTGACTTATATGCATTACTGATAGCATAGCCTTTTATTCATTGGTTCTTTGAAGTCTTTGGTATTATGACCATGACCATATAGATTATATAAATTTGACATCAATGACAATACAATACATTAACCGATTTAATGCCTTCCATGATCATCAACTTAACATCTTCAAACATTCAATCAGTTACATGTCATCACCTTTGTGGGGAGTATGGTGCAGGATCACTTAGGTAGGGCTATAATGTAACCTAAGGCTTCTAAGTGTTTTTGGCTTCTATAATTCCTAGCCACACAAATAGTGAAATAATAGGAATAGGTGGGTCCTAGGATGTTTGGAGTTAGATGTGGAGGTCTATTTAGGTATTTAGTGATTTTTATTTTCAGTAATGTCAAAAGTTGCTCTTTTGTTCCATATTGCCAATGTTGGGGAAATAGTGAAAATGATCCATCCTAGGGTCAAATTGGACCATTAAGGGTTTACAAGGCCTATTTTATGTTTACTTAGCCTAACTATGCAATTGGCTAAGTTCTTGAGGTGTATGTTCATGTTTGATGCAAGAAGCACAAAAGTTGCAAAAGTTGTCAATGTTGTCATTGACAACATTGATAACATTTCTCGCAAGTATGTCTCTTAGGGAATTGGAGTGCTCTAACTATCTAAAAATTCTGGGATAGGACCATGGACACCTATATAAGACCTCCCTTGACCTTTTTATGAGGTTGGTTAAGTTTGCAAATTTGGTGTACGAACTGTATAGTTACAGTTTAACACATTTTGAGCACTTTGTGTTTTTATGGATTAGATTGCTAATTGTAATGGATGCACAAGTTAGAGTATTTTTTTTTGGGATTCTGTGTGGTGCTATATTTTCATTTGGTGTTAGTTTAGTTAGTTTTGTAAATTCTTTTTGTTTTAAGCCAATCATTGGTTATAACCAAGCAACTTCTGGAAATGGGGTCATAAGTCTTCTTTCCACCATGGATTTTACACGAGCCTTTGGGATTAGGGAGATGAATCCATGTACATATTTTACAATGAAGGAGGGGCCCTGGAAAGAAAGGGAGCTATTTTTGATGTGATGTGCTAGGTGAGCCAGAGTTGCATGGATAGGGATCATAGGAAGTTACAAAGCTAATTGGAGGGATTCAAAGAAGTGATTGCTTCAATAAAAGATTCTTGAGAGGTAGTGTGGTGTGTGAAGGAGTGCCAACTTAGAGGAGAAGATTGGGTGAATGTTTTAGAGAACCAAGACATAAAGTCTTTGTGCAAACAATTTTAATTCTTAGAAACCCTAATTTTTAGGTATGATTATAGGAGCCACTATACTGACACCTTTGGGAAGTAAGACCTAGAAAATATTTAGGGTCTCGATAAAGGGTATCATAATCCAATACTAGTTTTCCAACTTGGTAAGGAATTTTTCAAGATATTTGGGAAAAACTACCTAATTAGGCCTAATGCTTGTAGCCCTATTTTGGGTGAATTTGACTTGGTTCTTGGCACTTGTTTAGGGTTCCATGGTAAAGGGTGTTTGTAGACATTGGATTGGATCCAATTAAGCATCTAGAAGAATACCTCTCTATATGGAAGAGTTCTTGATCAGTTTGGATCAACTTGTGAAGATGGACAAGAAGAGCACTATGGCTAGGTGTTGAGTCGTTTGAATTCCTTATTGATGTACTCAAGCTGAATTATAGTGGGACCTTATGGAAAGGATCCTTGAAATTTAGGGTTAGTGAAGAACCCTAATTAGGCTAGAGAAGAGGCTTATTGAAGACCCTAGTGGAGGATATGGTAAGATAGCAAGGCTTGGTTGTTACATCAAGATCACATATAATGCATCACTTATACTTCTAGATCTACAATCCATGCTCACAATTCATTTTACATGCTACATGTCTGAAGTTGGCCACCAGATAGGTCTTCTTCAGAATACACACCACATCTGATGTCACCAATCATCAAACAAAAATAAAAATCAACCCATTATTCCAACATGTGTCTTCTGACAACTAGTAACCTCGCTTTAACCTAAATATCTTTGCCAGAAAGATATACCCAAAACACAGAGACCTGCTATTTTAAGCATCAAAGTTACAGTCCAAAAACTAGTCTTCACCAAATCAACTATATCATCCACAATATGAAACATAAAGACAAGCAAGCTTAGGAATAATGTCAACACACATTCTTCTGCATAAATCCAATTTCAATCATTCTAAATCATTTGTATAGTGTCCATACACTTCTATTAGTCTGGTAACTAGTCTATCTTCTCCATAGAAATATATGTTGACATCAGTAATAAAACATGAATATCAACAACATGATCAGTACCAAAAACTGATATCATCCAAAACATTATATAATCACAATTAATGTTGTGTCAATTCATTAAATGCATCCTTATCATATTTAGAATAAATTAAGCAACTTGGTAGAGTAACTTCTCTTTCCTCAGTTAACTGATCTTTAGTACTCAACAACTATCAACTCGGTGTACTTCATATGTTCTTGATGTTTGGTAACTGTAGACTCTTGATGTAGTGTCTTTAGCTCTATTGTGTGCTTTACTGACTTAACTAGCTTGCTTGGTGTACATTACTAAGTTGTTAAATATTTGGTTTCTCCCTTTTAACCAAATGACTCTTCTGACTTTTATATGACTTTGACTTAACTAATGACAAAAAAATATTTATATAGATATAAATCTCCCCCTTTGACATTAGTTGAGCATTTTTGACAAAAACCTCAAAGTCAACAAAATTAGTAACACCCACTCGAATGTTACTCTCTATTAAAAATATGTTCAACTCTTCTCATCTTTTTTCATTTTCACATATATAATATTATGATTTTGTATTGACTCTATTTCCTTTTTTTTAATTTTTAGAAATCTATATATGATTCTCTATCTATCTATATATCCCCCTTTTTTGACAAAAAGTATCAAAAGTAAAGCTTATGTATCAAAAATGTGGTTATACCTTTGATGTATTCAGGCCAATACAGTATCCCAAGTGTCTCAGAGATTTTTTTAATATAACAATGTGCTCATTTATTTCTGTCGATAGATCAACTATAGTATCAAGGGTGATGACCTCTAGAAAAATTGCTAGTTCTTTTCCTTTCTTCAAATGTATCTCCATTGATTGCATATGGGGAATCAGTAGTGCTTGCAATTTAAGCAACTCCAATCTCAACTTATCTTCCTCTTGTCTCAATGATATTTCAACTCCCATGAGCTTTTGTATCTGTGAGTAATAGGTCTTTGATTCTCCAAGCTTGGTGGCTAACTTTTTAGGCTTCTTAGTCATCTCTTTTTAAGTATCTACCTCCTTCTTCTTAATTTCCTTGGTAAAGTTAGAAAGAATGCAGAATTTCAGAAACAATGAAATGATGGATTTCAATTGTTCTTCAACTTTGGAACATAACTTAGAAAGAGTTACCTTTTCCATAGCAATATTTTTGAGTGGGTCCTCCATCAATTTCTTCTCCATAGATTCCTTATGAATAATAAACATGTATTTAGTCAATTCCTTGTTCATTCCTTTGATTTGTTGGACTATATTTCCAACTTGGTCTAGTAGGGGCTCTGACTCATCAATAGAAACTATAGGAATAATTTCCTAGAAAACTTTTTTGACATCTTCTAATATGTCTATCTTTTTTTTCTTCACCAATAGCTTTTCCTGCTCAACATTTTGAGAAAAAATCTATGCATAAATGTGTAATTCCTTGGGCTTTATCATATTAGGGTCTCCAGGTGGTATGATGAATGGCTTACTTAAATCAATCATATGGTTCCTCTTCTTTTTCTTCTTTTTCTCAATCATTCTTCCCTCTCTAATAAAGCTTTTAGAACATGATTCCATTCTTGCATCTGGTGACTCAGTATGGTGACCAACTATATATCCTCTTCTTTAACTTACTCATATTGTTTTTTTTCTTCTTTCTCTACATTCTTCTCTTTTAAATTTGATTCCTACAACATTTATTTTTCTGTATCTTGTGTATTTTGAACAATCTGAACATTTGATGTTTTAGTTAGTGATGTATTCTATTGTTTTCCTTCAATTTTTGTTAGGGGTTCCAACTCGGTATCCTTCCTATGTTCATTGTCAGTAGCCTCTATCTTATCAACATTCTCTTTTCTTATGTCAACTGGTGGCTCAATTTCCATATCTTGTGCAAATTTAGTAGTACCAATCTGAATAGTAGAATAAATTTGTACTTATATCAATATGGGATCAATACTTTACAATGGTGAAACATCTACATCAATACACTCAGTTGCTGGTACTTGAAAATCTATTACATTTTCATCCTTTGAGAATTCCTTTGTAGGATCAATATCCTCTAATGCATCTTCAATGCTTTCCTCTTCATTATCAACACTTATACCAATAGGATCTACTTGGCTTGTGCTTTCCTCTACCTTGTCAACAATAGTTTCACTTTGATTATTTGTGATAGTAGGTTGGTGAGTATTAGATATGTCAAATATATCTCTCCACTTGGCATCAATTTCTATGTCTGCAGATAGTATATCTTCATTGATGATTGTTAGGGCTCTTCCCTTGACTATAAATATTTTTGCATATTTATGTAGTGCTTCATGGATCTCAGATGGTGCAAGGTAAGGAACAATATGTACAAGTGACCTCTCTCTCATTTCTTTTTTAGCATTAAGTGCATACTTCCATCTTGCATCAATCTTATTCTACAACTCTTCTGGTATCTTATTGTCTAGCTATATTAGGGTCAATCTATATCTTATTAGTATTACAACAATATCTTCTTCAATATTTTTCTTATCTTTTTTATTCCTTTTCTTAGACATTGGTTTATTAAAAGCTCCAAGTGTTCCTATATTATTTAGATCTTCCTTATCTGACTTTGTTTCACTCTCACCTTCAAGTATTAACTTCCTTTGTGAACCTACAATTTTTTTCCCTCCTTGGGTTCTCATGTATGTTCTTCCCTTTGGTTGAACTATCTCAGCAACTTCCTTTTCATTTGGTTTCACAGAGGATCTGGTGTTCCTTCCAATACCTCTTCTACTTAGTGAAGTTACAAATGCTAGTCATTTCTCTAGAACATCAATAGTTTTCTCATCATTTGTGTCCTTAACACTTGTCTCATCAACTCTTAATGTCTTGGATAGATTATCAATCATTTTTCATGTCTTCTTGACTTCCTTAGGTATCACAATATTCTGCTTGTTCCTTAATTTTACTTATTCATAAGTGCCATACCTCTTAGCTTTGGGATCAACTAGTTTTTATAATAGTTCTTCTATGTGTTGTGATCCAATATCAATATCTACTTCATATCTTGTTCAGTTTATCCACTCAGTTCTAGCCTCAACAACCTTGATAATACAGTTGTGATTATCAACCTCAAAACATATATTATCTTGATATTTTGCAATTAGTTGAGGTGGAATCCTATAACTCTTATGTATTCTTTCTTGGAAATTTAAAAAGTATTCAGACATAATTGCATCAAAATTATCTCCTAAACTTTGTATATACTCATTTATCTTATAAATAATAGGTTTTCTAGGGATCTAAACAACATCTCCAATAGAGGGAAATCAATTCTGAAAATAGAAGAATATACATACCAATAATGAACCAAATTTTAGGGTTTTATAATTTGTTTTTCTGATTGTGTTCATATTATCTTCTAATTGATTTAGTAATATTTCACAAACATCTAATTTAAGTCCTCTCTTCACTAGCTTGTATGCCAAATCCACTGCTCTACATGGTACACTATCCACTCGATAATATTGAAACACTCGGTATGATAATATATTACATGCATACCTTAACTTGAGATATGTCATAGTATATTTCCTCATTCCTCTACCATCCCATTGTGCTTTAGTTAGGTCATTGAGATTTCCCTTATCAATTTTTTTAGTTGCCTTGGGCTTATCTCCAATGAGGAATCCAATAATAATGTGCAATATGTCCCTAGTGATCTTGATAGGCTCATCTAACCACATGAATTGGTCATGGACCTGACTAAGTACCATTCTTATCCATTCTATCTTAAAACCCCTCAATAAGTGAACAGTGTGTGTCAAACCTTTTTCTTCCAAGTGAATATGCTCATCCTTCACTTTCCCATTCTCTCACAACTTATTGAATGATGTATCTATCTCCACATCACACACCTCTTCAATCTTACAATGAATAAATGTGCAAACATCTTCAATTAATATTACTCTCGGCAGTATCAAAGATAGGGATCCCATCATATCCATTTTGGTGACTATAGCTGGGGGTAACTTATATTTTAGATTCACTTATTCTACTTCCTTCACAACTAAAAGTTTTTGTATCTTTGGTGCCATGAATTATTTCAAATACTTTTCATAAACAAACTAGGGCACGCTTTGATAAAACATAACTATGAAAACTCAACTTGAAATAAAGTAAATGTTTGAAATATTACTCAATACTCTTGCAATGATTGAGAAATACATTGAATTTACTTCGGTGGCTCGATGAGATGATTTCTCTATAATGTGCTTAGGTTCCCTTGAAAATGTTAGGTTCAAATGATTTGCAAGATGACCTATTTATACCTTTTTCCATGATTAAGGTTTCCAAGATGTCTATTAATGTGCATTAAATGTTCTTGATGAGTCTTTTTTATCTTTATGCCAACTGCATAGTTACTTTTCTTGACTGAGTTAAACAAAATAACCTTATATAAAAATGTTCATCCAAAAACTTACACAACTTATCCAAATGCATCTTAATATGCTGATATGGATCTCAACTTTAATTCTAGTAATTGAAGTAGGATTTATTATAAGCATGTAGTTCCTACATACCTCTCACTTATTAGGTGGAGCTTTGTGCAACCAACTTGGTAGAGATGGTGTATTTTGTGCTTCTGACTGATGTTCCTTCAACTTGAATCTTTATCCTCCAGATTTTGTTCATTTATTCTTGATTTCATCAATTGTAGTTGGGGCTTTCACTTTAGATTCATCTTTAGTTAGTGCATCACCTCAATATCTACAATTTATTGCTAGGTATCCTACCTTATGACAATTAAAACATGCCATGTTAGGGTTTCTTCATTCTCTTTGGTTATTTGTTTCATGCATCAACATGCAATTTGTAGCAATGTGTCCATACCTTCCACAAGCTAAACATGAAATTATTGTAATAGAGTTCCACGGTATAGAAATGCCTACTTGGTTAGTATTAGAATTATCTTGGTTAGGCTTCCATTTATTATTTATTTTCTTTATTTTTCACTCTTCATCTTTGTATCTATACTTATTACAATTCTTGCAGTAACCGTCAAACTTAGGTTTCCTTATGTTGTTAGCAATATTAGTTCTGCATTCAAATGCTTTATGTCCATACCTATTGCATCTAAAACAATAATAATCAAATTTAGGTGTACTCGGTGATTTACCTTTCCTTCTCCTACATACATTAGTAGTAAGTATAGGATTCCCACAATGATTTCAACTTATCTTCCCTTGTTTCGGTGGAGGTGTAGTAATTTCATCTTTTTGTGCATTTGATGATTCTCCTTTCTCGGTAGTTCTATTCCCTTTTAATCCAATTCCTATTTTATTATTCATTTTATTTTGATTCTTCAATTACAGATCTGGATATTTCAGTGCTTCTCCATTTCTTTCTAGTATTTCATTTGTATCTTTCTCAGCTTTCAGTCTTTGATCCATTCTCTCTATTTCATCTTTCAGTGCTTGGTTGCCAAATTTTTTTTGTGTTATCTTAATTTTCACTCATAAGTTGGTCGGTCAAATCATAATTAAATTGTGTCATTCTCATGATCTCGTTATCTTTCTCTAATTACCTGATTTCAACTTGTATTTTACCATCTTCTGCCATTTTCATTTCATCTTCAGGAATCTTTTTTCCTTCAATGAATTCAGTCATTCATATCATGTTGGTTTCAAGATCTACCTTCATTAGGTCTAACTACTTGGTAAGTGTATCATTCTTTTCCAGTATTTATTTTATAACTAATTCAAATTCATCAGTAACATAGCTTTCAGATGTTGTCTCAAGTGTATCAACTTTTTATTGTGTAACCTTCAGTTCATCATATATTTTAAATCTAATTCGTAGAGACTTCTCAAGTTTCTTTTTTAGATCAATGATTAACTCTCTTGCACTCTCCAACTCATATTGAAGACCATAAATTCTTTTAAATTGCATAAAAATTTTCATGACTAAGATCTTTAACTCTCATGTGGTCAAACCTTATAACTCAAGAGTAGTATCTCTCATACCAATTGTTGGAATGACTATGGAAAGTTGGGACTGGGTGGGGAAAGGTGAATCAATACCATAAAAACTTTTATAACTAAAAATTCCTATAACCATATACTATTGTTGTGGTTTACCAAGTTCAATAACTTGAAATAAAACTAATGTAAAACTCATAAAACATATAATCAAAAAATTCAAGAAAAATTACTCATAACTCCATGATTTTTATTACGTATAAATCCTTAGTTAGAGGACAAAATTGTGATGGGGATGATACCCACAACCTTCACTAACTATAGTATAAAGGGTGCTCCGTTAGAGATTACAATATTTAGCCATTTTAATAGCTTACTCAGTTAAGAGTATACAAAGAATTGTTAGGTCTACCTCGTTAGAGGATTTTACAATCTCTACATTTAGAAATGTACCCTTTTAAAGGTTTTACAAATATCACATTGCTTAAGATCTACCCAGTATTGGGATTTCTAGCTCTCAATACAATAGTATTAACAACTCAATAATTTCTACTATACTACATCAAAATAAATGTTGATCAGAATCTATGTGCTTTGAAATTTGTGTTACCTCAATCTGAAATTGTAACACTAATCAGATCTACTTTGTTGTAGCTTAATATCTGCTTGGTGCTCTCTACTCTAATCTTTGTTCTTCAAAATAACTCCTTTAACTTTCACTAGCAATATCAACCTCTTCTTTGTATCATCTCTCTATGCTTCTCTATCAATCATCCATTAAATATAATCTTTATTGCCTCTTAATCTTAAGTGTTAGGTCGTTGTGACTTGATTTTAACCATTTGATCTTCTTTTCTGTTCAGTGACTATGTCACTCTTACCTCAGTACTTGGTGTTTTTCTTGGAGATAACAAACTTTCATTAACCTCTTAGTCTTCTCCTTATATATTCTCTTTGAATTAATTTGATTGTTGATCTTCTAACAAACTATTATTCGTGTATTGTCTAATCAAAATTAATGTTTTTTCAATTCATTAAATGCGTCCTTATCACATTTAGAATCAATTAAGTAACTCAGTAGAGTAGATTCTCTTTTCTTGGTTAACTGATCTTTAGTACACAGTAACTGTCAACTTGGTGTAATTAATATGCGCTCAGTGTTCGGCAACTATAGTCTCTCGGTTTAGAGTCTTTAGATTTGTTGTGTGCTTTACCAACTTCACTAGCTTGCTTAGTGTACATTACCGACTTGTTAAATATTTTTTTTCTCCCTTTTTACCAATTGACTCTTATGACTTATATGACTTTTACTTAAGTAATGATAAAAAAAAATCTATAGAGATAACAGTATCTGGACATCGAGAAAGAAACATTTCACATAATTCAAGGTAAATGTGAGCTGAATCATTGGGATTCCAAATACATTATTGAACATGATCAAGAGGTAGATCCACCAGTGAATTTTCAGAAAGCATACAACATTGGAGATATAACCAAATTTTAACCACTTAATCTCAACCATTGATTCATGTTGCCCTAGATCTGGTTAACCACCTAAGTCATAGTTAACAACCTGGAAATTATTTAAGAGATCAACTTGAAAAATGAGCAAGTTCTTTTTGATGTTGTTGTTGTTTTTACTAAAGTTGAAGATTTGAGAAACTTGTTACAAAGAGAAGTAATGGAGACATGAGTAGAAGGAAGTCGAGCTTATAATACTAAGATATCGAGTGCAGAATGAGTTAGTAGAGTTAATGAGAATAATGATTCTAGACAACATTTGAATGATGCATTCTTATTAGATATTTTTGTACTAAAATTTTTTGTATTCAAAGAAGTACAAATCCTGCTTGTGGGTAGGCCCTAACCGGTCCTTATATTTTGTAAATCCTTTAACTAGGTACATCTCATACATTAGAGATTGTCAAATCCTTTAACAAGGTAGACTCACTAAGTCTTTTGTACTTTGAACCAAGTATAATTATCCTAATAGGGTAAGCTACCAAAAGTAGCTAACATTATAGCTCTAACCGAGCAACCTTTATACTGCAGTAGTGAAGGTTTGTGGGTATCATCCCCACCGTAGTTTTTTCTTCTAACAAATGATTTCAGTGTGACTAAAATATTTGTGTTGTGATGGAGAATTTATTATTTAAGCTACTTACTTTATGTTCATATTATGTAATGTATTCAACTTAGTAATTGATCAGAATGTATCCATAAAAGTTTGAAGGTTACTGATTCACCCCTTCCCTCTCACTACATAAATTTCCTAGGTTATCACAATATGTGTGTGTGTGCGTGTGTCTGTGTGTACATATGTATGTATATATATACATATATATGTATACATATATATACACATAAATATACATATGTATATA
>MU228138.1:5642493-5674745 GCA_018584345.1 Thuja plicata
TATATATATAAATAATAGTTAATTTGTTTTATTAAATGTTTATTATTATTAATTAATTGATTTTAGTTAAAACTATAATCAATTTTTTTTAAGTTTATACTATTACAATTATAGTTATGAACTTACTTATAATATTGATTGTAATTAATTATTGTCCATATGTTTTGCATTGATGTTTCTTTTGTTGTCATGTTTTTTTTTCTAAACTTGGGGGTAGCATTAAGTCAGCTATAGGTTGGACATACAATAAGTAGGTGAGGTATTTGATTTTTCTTATTTGTTTTGGTTGGATTATGTCTATGAGATGTTTTATGTTTGATTTTATACAACCAACCTTGTTCATATGTATGGATGATCATTCTTGGGGATACTTTATGGTGTTTATGATTTGTGAGTAACAGTATGGTCCCGTTGTTCTATGGAACTGAATTAAGAGATATTGTACTATTGTGAGGTTCATTCTATTTATGAGTCTAGGGAAGGTTAACTATATCCCTAGGAGGCAAGTGTCTTGAAATAGGTGTTAGGGCCCCAAAGTGGTTGCCATGAAAAATCATTATATAAGTAACTTAATAAATTTATTGTGTTAAACTTTTAATAAGATAATTGTCATTCCTAGATCATGCCTTAAGTGATAGTACGATATAAGATGGGAGTTGTAGATGATTCTTGTCAGGACAAGGGGTGTAGTGCTCTAGCATGATTGGTTTCCTTGTCTATACAAAAGATTTTTTTTTTATCTTTCTTATGATCACACTTGGATGCCTGAGTCAACTGAGATTACCCTAAGGGGTTGACATATTTGATGAAAGCTTTCTACATGTATCCTAGTTTCCTATGAGTATTTTTTTCCTCTGGTAATGTGTCTTGATTATATCTATTTTACAACCATGTGACTTTTGGATCCTTGTACCTTTTGCATTGTCTTTCTTGTCTTTGTCTATATTTTTGTGTGGGGCATAGTATTTATCTCCTCGGCACAATGGGGTGAACTTGATGCAAGGAAGGTCAATACTCATGGCCTAGGGAACACCCAAGCATAGACACCACTTTCAAACACACAATGCGGAAGCCAAAAAATATATTGAGAGAAGAAAACATAAAGATCCTTTATATTAACTTGATCAAAATAATTACATGACAGGCTGTAAGTCCTTTGTGGTTTTGGCCATATACATAATAATGAATTACACATTGATCTTCATACAACAGAAATCACAGACCTTCGATATCAATATCTAAATTTCTTTTTCTTGTTCTAAGATTCCTCTCCTAACTAAGAACATACAACAAAATATATACAAGAGTCCACCATAAGAGGTCAGTTCTCAAAACCATAAGGGAGACCCAGATCTAGGTCCACATAGATCCCAATGGAAGATCCAAATTAAATCAATGATGGAAACTAAATGAACAAGTTAGCCTTCTAATCCAATCTTCAAAGGATCCTCTTAGGGAAAGGTTGACCAAGCCACAGAGAGTCTTGGGCAAAGAAGAACCCAAGAAATAGTAAAAAAACCTGAGCATTAGAGAAATCTATAAGGATGCCTGAGCGGCAGTCCTGTGCATCAAAATCACAAGCATGCCTGAGTGAAGAACCCAAGAAATAGAACAAGCATGACTAAGCATCTGAACCCAAGCAACAAAGTATTACCCAAGTGGCCTTCAAAACAAACTAAATAACAAAACAAACATATTTTTGGTTGAGCGGGATTGCCAATGACACAAGATGCTTCTGCATCAGACACTTGGGGTTACAAGAAATGATTCTCCGAATCATTTTTTAGGTCCAACCTAAAATTAATCTAACTTAGATTGGGAAATCAAAGATGAGTCCTCAATCTATTTGTTCTTCCATTTTACCAGATACTCCATGTATTCCTTTCCTCTTGTACTTCTGCCAATTCTCTATTTCAAAATCTTTTCAACCTCCTCTATCTGCTTCTTAGGATAATCACTTGGTACTATTATTTCTTCATCAGGTTTGTGATATTCATACAATTCTAAAATATTGAATATAGGTGATATATCCATGTCATTAGGTTGTTATGTATGTGGAGCCTTATCAGACTCAGGTTCTTTCAGCATGGTTTCCCCCCAGTCTTATCTATAAGGGATTGGGGGTAGCACCCGCAAGCTCAAAGTCAAGGGCTAGAGCCCCTTGCAGGGTCTTGGGGCAATGCCCCAGGCAGGGTCAAGCAGTCCAAAAATGACTTAATAATATTGTAAAGGTTCGGCCATCAATTTTCAATTAGTCAGAGTATTTTTGCCCTAATTAGGTTAATTCAAAAAAACTTGTGAAAAGGGATTAGGGTTTCAGATTTATTGCATGAGGGATTTTGGAGCTTCCTGTGGTGGTATTGAGTTGCAAGTTTCAGATTGTAATCACTAGATAATAATAAAGACATTGGAGTCACTATTGGTGGATGTAGCCCAGGGATTGGGTGAACCATGTTAAATTTTTATGTTATTGTATTCTCTTCTGTGTGTTAATATTTTCTTTTTTCTCCTTATTATTCTAAGAAATCCAAGATGAGTCCTCAATCTATTTGTTCTTCCATTTTATGAGATACTCCATGTATTCCTTTCCTCTTGTACTTCTGCCAATCCTTTGTTTCAAAATATTTTCAACCTCCTCTATCTACTTCTTAGGATAATCAATTGGTACTATTATTTCTTCATCAGGTTTATCATATTCATACGTCTAAAATATTGAATATAGGTGATATATCCATGTCATCAGGTAACTCAACTTCATAATAATTTCCACTATCAAATCTTTTAAGTATTTTGCAGTGACCAAATTTCTTCATCTTAAATTTACCATATATTCCAATAGGAAATCTACCTTTCCTCAAATGAACCATAACTGCATCACCAACTTCAAATTTTTTATGTCTTCTTCACATGTCTACACTATCTTTGTACTTCTGATTACTTTTATCTAGCTTCTATTTTACATCTTCATGCAATGTCTTCATAAATTCTATAAATTCCTCTTCTTTAGCACTTCTTTTCCCTTCTCCAACAATGTCTTTAAAGTCTGATATACTTCTTGGTTGTGTGCCATGAACAATCTCAAAAGGTGTCTTCCCAGTACTTTTGTTTACTGAACTATTGTATGCAAACTCTGCTTGTGCCAACATCAAATCCCAATTGCTTGGTGTATCTCCAACTAAACATCTCAACAAATTTACCAAACTTTGGTTTGCAACCTCTGTTTATCCATCAGTCTATCGATGAAACGTAGAACTAAACTTCAACTTAGTATCCAACTTCTTCTAAAATGTTCTCCAAAAATAACTTACAAACTTATTGTCTCAATCAGAGATGATACTCTTCAGTAATCCATGTAGTCTGACAATTTATTTAAAGAAAAGATCTGCTATATGTACTGCATCTGATGTTTTCTTACATGGTATGAAATGTGTCATCTTAGAAAATCTATCCAGAACAACAAATATGGAATCATTACCTCTTGCTATCCTAGGTAAGGCAAGAACAAAATCCATGCTGATATCACTCCAAGGTTTCTCAGGAGCAGTAATAGGTGTATACAAGCCAGTATTCTGACTCATTCCTTTTTCAATTCGACAAACTCCACAAATTTTCACAAATTTTTGAACATCCTTATACAATTGAGGCCAAAAATACCTCTCCTTCAGCAAACTCAATATTTTATCAATACCAAAATGTCCAGCCAATACACTACTATGTTTATCCTTAATCAAATTAGTTCTCATTGAATCTCTTGGTATACACAATTGAATACCTTTGAACAACATATCTTCCTAAATGAAATAGTCTTCATACTTACTTGATTGATTTGAATTAGGTGCTCTGCACACTCTCCATTGCTCTAAAAAATTGGGATCACTTTCATACAAATGTTTCATGTCATCAAAACCAAGAACTTCAATTCTCATTTCAGTCAACAAATATCTTCTTCTACTCAATGAATTAGCACCTCTATTAGAAACTCCACTCTTATTCTTAATCACAAATGTAAAGCTCTGTAAATACTCTACCCATTTCATATGTCTCTAATTCAACTTATTTTGACTACCCAAATATTGTAAAGCCTTATGATCAGTATGCAACACAAATTCATTTGGCATCAAATAATGTCTCCACTTCTTCATAGCTTGAACAATAGTGTAGAACTATTGATCATAGAAAAAATATTTCCTCTTAGCATCATTCAATTTTTCACTAAAGAAAGCAACAGGTTTACCTTCTTGAGTCAACACAGCTCCAATTTCACTTCCATTTGCATCACACTCAACTTGAAATAACTTATTAAAATTAGGTAAGGCTAACACAGGTAATTCAAAAACCTTCAGCTTCAATGTTTAAAAACTCTTGTCAGCTCCATTTGTCCATTTGAATTCTCTTTTATCTCCTCTCATTGTTTCACTTATAGCATTACAAATAGAACTGAAATTCTGATAAACTTCCTATAAAACCTTTCCAATCCATGGAATGATCTTACCTCACTGACATTCTAAGGTGTAGGCCAATTTAGTATAGCTTCAACTTTCTCTGGATCCATCTTCAAACCATCAGTTGAAATCACAAAACCCAAATACACAAGCTCTTCTTTCATGAAGGAACACTTTTTCAGATTTATCAGCAACTTTTCCTCTTTTAATCTCTGCAACACTTGCCTTATATGCATCAAATGCTCTTCTCTAGTCTTATTGAATATTAGAATATCATCCAAATATACAATCACACAGT
Source organism: Thuja plicata (assembly GCA_018584345.1). Taxonomy (NCBI): domain Eukaryota; kingdom Viridiplantae; phylum Streptophyta; class Pinopsida; order Cupressales; family Cupressaceae; genus Thuja; species Thuja plicata. The sequence continues at coordinate 5,647,234 of MU228138.1, forward strand.
TATTCAAGAATTTCTTCAAAACTTCATTCATAAACCTCGTAGAAGTACTTGGTGCATTAGTTAAACCAAAAGGCATAACCAACCACTCATATAAACCTTCCTTTGTCTTGAAAGCATTCTTCCATTCATCATCTTCTCTAATTCTGATTTGATGATATCACTTTTCAAATCAATTTTGGTAAAATATTTTACTCCACTCAAACAATCCATTATGTCATCCATTCTAGGTATAGGAAACCTATACTTCACTGTGATCTTGTTTATTGCTCTGGAATCAGTGCACATTCTTTGTTCTCCATTCTTTTTAGGTGCCCATACAACTCATACTATACAAGGACTCAAACTTTCTCAAATCAAGCCTTTGCTCAACAATTCATGAACTTGTAGGCTAAGCTCTTCACTCTCAATAGGTGTTAACCTATGTGGTGCTTTGTTTGGTAAACTAGCTCTAGGAATCGGATCCATACAATGACTAATGTCTCCCATTGGTGGCAAACCATTAGGTACGTTATCTAAAATGATTTCCTTATACTCAGTGAGTAACTTCTCCACTTCTGCAGGTATTCCATCTTCTGTATTCTTACTTGGTTTGTTAGGAATCAAAGCATAAAAAATATCATCCCTTTTCAAATCCTTAACAAGCTATCTACCTTCCATCAAACAAAATTTCATAGATGTACATCACTCATCAAAAGATTCTTCAACCAAAGGTAACAAGATTTGTTTCTTACCATCAACCCAAATAGAATATCTATTCAACCTTCCATCATGTATAGCATGTCTATCATATTGCCAAGGTCTACCCAACAAAATATGACAACAATCCATGGGCATAATATCACACAACACCTTATCATAGTATTTTCCAATTTTTAGATTCACAAAACATTGTTCACTTACTATTAATTTGTGCTCATCTTTGATCCATGAGATCTGATAGGTTTTCAGATGTTTCATCCTTTCCAACTGCAATTTGGTGACCATCTCCACAGATGCTAAGTTCTCCGAGCTTCCACTATCAATAATGACCTTGCAAACTTTATCTGCAACTTTACATCTAGTCTTGAACAAACTTTTCCTGATCGGATCTTGCTTATCCTTCTCACTCCATAGTATCCTTCGAATCATGAGATTATTTTAATTTTTAGCTTCATTATATGACTCTTCTTGCACCAATGCATTTCTTCTATTACTGATCTTCTTTCTTGCATGTGTACACTCAAAGGATTTTTGTCCTTCTTCACCATAATTGTAACAAGTTACCTAGAATGCTCTCCTTCTATAAGCACCTCTGTAGTAATTGCCTCTTCCTCAATATGAATTTCCACCTTTCCATTCAGTCTTTCCTTTGTCTTGATTTGTGTCTATACTTGCTTTGTCTGGTTCAGATCTACTATTTTCACCATGATATATACCTCTTCCTATAGGTAATCTTCCACCTCTACCTCTCTATCTTTGTTCAAATCTCTTGTTCAAATTCTCCTCAGCTTTTAGGGCAAATCGATATGCCTCCTCAATGCCTTCCATCTTGACCAAACTGATCTCATCTTGTATAGAACTTCTCAAGCCATTCAGATACCTTGTTGTTCTTTCCACTTCACCTTCAATATGTCCAAATCTGATGTCCAATCTATCTTTAGTGTAATCTTTCAGTGATTTATCTTTATACCTCAAACTTTGCATACTCTAAACTATGTTAACCTGATAATCACAAGGTAAAAACTTGTCTTTCAATTTATTTACCATTTTATCCCATACCTTGATTTTGTCTTTGCCTTTCTTCTTTCAATCCAATTGTAGATGTTTCCACCATAAGGACTCATGTCCTTTCAGCTTTGTGCTTGTAATCTTCACCTTTTTGTCCTCTGATATATTCTCATATTCAAAGTACTGTTCTATCTCAGTTATCTAGTCAATCAATTAATTAGAATCCAAATTTCCATTGTACTTAGGAGGATTGAACTCAGGTGTGGATTTCAAACTTGTCAATGCTCTCAAGAATCTTTCTTCTTTTTGGTCCATAACAAAGGCAGGTCCAACTTCACCTTGAACCTCCTCCAATTCATCATCACTAACATCATCAAGATGTCTTCCTCTGCATTGGGTTGTCTCAATAGCTTCCAATCTATAAACCATCTATCTAAGCATATCAACTAGACCTAGATCTGCATTTCCTCTCCCACAAACCATCTTGAAACTCTCTACAATTGTAGGTTAGATCGCAACCTGCCATCCTACAAAAAATATCTAGAGTTTACAATAAGGAACAAGATATCACCAATGCTCTGATACCATCTAATGCAAGGAAGATCAATATTGAGGGCCTAGGGTACACCCAAGCATAGACACCACTTGCAAACACACAATGCGCAAGCCAAAAAACATAGTGATAGAAGAAAACACAATGATCCTTTATATTAACTTGATCAAAATCATTACATGCCAGGTTGTAAGTCCTTCCTAGTTTCATCCATATACGTAATAATGAATTAGAGATTGATCTTCATAAAATAGAGATCATAGACCTTCAATCTCAATATCTAAACATTTGTTTCTTGCTCTAAGATTCCTCTCCTAACTAAGAATATACAACCAAATATATACAAGAGTCCACCATAAGAGGTTGGTGCTCAAAAACATAAGGGAGACCTAGATTTAGGTCCACACAGATCCCAATGGAAGATCCAAATTAAATCAGCAATGGAAATTAAATGAACAAGTCGGCCTTTAGATCCAATCTTCAAATGATCCTCTCAGGCAAAGGTTGAATGAGTAACATAGAGTCTTTGGCAAAGAAGAATCTGAGCAACAATAACAAAACCTGAGTGTCAGAGAAATCTGCAAGGATGCCTGAGTGATAGTCCCAAACATCAGAATCACAAGCGTGCCCGAGTGAAGAACCTGAGCAACTAAACCAACATGACTGAGCGTCAAAACCTGAGTAACAAAGTATTACCCGAGTGGCCTCCAAAACCAACTAAAGAAAAAAACAAACATATTTTTTGTTGAGCAGGATTGCCAATGACCTAAGATGCTCCAGCATCATAACCTCAAGGTTCTACATGGTTACGTGGTAGTGATTCTATTTTCCATTGAGTTTTGATGTTCTTGATTATATGCTTGAATGATCCTTTTTGTTTTTGTTATCTTCTTGTTCTTGATTGAATGATTTCTCATTGTACTTATGTGATGAATATTTTGTATCCTATCAGTATTGGTTGTGACATCTATTCATGATATGCTATGTATAATAATTCATTATTGTATACTCTTGGAATTTTGTAGTGGATGATGGTTTATTATGTACACCATGTTGTATCAGTTGTATATTTTGCACTTATCATATGGAATTTTATCTTGTGATTCAATTGTAATATATTTATATGTTAGTTTACTTAAAAGTAACTCTACGTCATGAAATCCTTGAGATTGTTAATTGTATTTATTTACTTTAGCAATATGTTTATATCATATGTTGTTCTTGGTTTTGCATTTGTGTTGTCTAAACTTTTTTAATAAAAATCGTCAACTTAGTATCATGTTTATGTTAATTTCTCTTGGGTTCCCTAGTGAGGCATCACATTGTTAAATATGTTAAACATACCCCGCATTCATTCCAAAGGAAATTGAAAACTCTAAATCATTCAAAGGCAACCTAGTTATTAAAGTAAGAAATAAAAGGAAATATATTTTTGTAAATTTTTGTTCCCCACTACTCCGCAGAAGAAACAAGTAACACATAGTGGAAATTACTTTCCATTATAGTATTATAGTTCAAATATTTGATAGTTGAGTTGGAATCATGTTGTGAACCTTAATGTTTACTAACATTATAACTCTAGTTGAATGTTTGACTCTAAGTCTAATTTTAGACCTAATTAAAATTGTCATTATTATCATAATAAAAACTCTTACCTTACTAATAATATTTTAGACACATGTATGCTTTAGTAATGATTATATATTCTAGTTTATTATCTTAAGCAAAGATGGAAAGCCACTTAATATATAATATATAATAAACAGGTTCAAAGAGCTGCAATGAGGAAAGAACAAGTTGAGAAAACCTTAGGTCCTGGCTCTAATTACAATATATATGGACAAACTGACTCAAATTCATATAGGGACATACTCCATACAATCAAGCTCAAATGTAAACCATTTTCACATAAATTGAATAATTATTATAGCCAATCCAAAATGACACCCAAACGTAATATGAGCTTATATATTAAAATTGAAATATATAGAACTAAGTCACCTATTGTTAAGCTCAATATTCATCTTTTGTTCGCTCAAAATTTCAAAAATGTGTGATTGCTAAAATTTATAGTTGGCACTTTCAGGATATTATTTCATTGGTTGTATTTCCACCTTATTTTCATCCTATTTATCTAAGTGTCTTCATTAGAGTTTTTAATGTATACCCGAGAAGAGCTCAATACTAAAGACTTGTGCAAGGTTGCCAAAGGGGATCAAGGAGGAGTGACATTACCATGAAGAATGAATCCAACTGGGAAAGAATGAGTAGAAGAGACAATCGGAGAATAAAATTCAATAACTGATAATTTTTAAAAATGCATTAAATTTTGAGTGGATTTTGCATCTTATCTTAGTTCCTAATTCTGTACCATGATTGCAAAGGGCCTCTTGAAGAAATATGAAGCTTTGTAAGTCCATGGACTATATAAGGCTATCATAAATTATCACAAAGGGCTCCTTGTTAAGCATAAAGTATTTAGGGAAAAGATTGCCAACATGGGCTTTCCCTTTCTATAGGTAATACTTTTGAACTACATGGAACAACTTTTTATCAGGTAGAAGCTCTTGCTTGCCTAATAACACTATGCATAATTAACTCTAAAGAAAACAATAATTGTCAAAGATCTAACACATTGGAAAGGAAGATAGAAATTAATTGAGAAGGGAATATAATTATCCTTGCCTATGGAGAGAAGATATCATCCTCTATAATCCTTTTCACACTTCTCTTGCAATTGAGACACTAAAAAATGAAGATTTTCCTTACTAGTTCATCCGAGACATGCTCTGAAAAAGTTATATTATACTTGTATAATACATATTTTTATATATTCTACTTGTATCATACATATTTTTATAAAGAATTTATGACTTCAAAATTTATTTAAAGGATACTATTTTTTGGTATGAAGGTGAAATTATATAGTTTTTATTATATAATAAATAATCTTGGTAAATGTGAGTTGATGATTTTAAGAGATGAAGTTGTGATCATCCTATATAACTCTTTTTACATATTGCAATAGTTAAATTTAAAATTTATTTAAGTAGCTTATTAAAATAAGATGAGATAATCACACTTACTTAGACATCCCTTATGTTATTATTGGATTATAGATGACTTTTTGTCAAAGAATAGTATTGTAAACTTCCAATACATGCAAATATCTAATATAAGTGCTCGAATTTAGTACGTGCACAATAAAACATAATAGAATATTGTTAAAAAATACTTAAAAATTAACAATGTATTTTTATTTAGTTAAATATACTTCTGTGTTATTTATATAAAAAAACTCCCCTTTCCTCTTAAGAAACTCAAAAAAAATAATAATTTACGTTTACCTTAATTTACAAAGTCTATATTTGAATATATTTAATTGGCTTGTAAATGGATGCATCATTCACTATATCTATTAATCATGCATTAACTATAATTACTATAAATGAATAATAGTAATCTTCAGTTGAAGAGGATATTTTTGCTCTACTAGGGTTTCATGCGTACGACATCTTGTCTGTATCTTTGCTTTGAGCTTTCCATCTGTCATACCACATTTACTACAAGATTTTTTCATTAGGGTTAGCTTTTAGTATGGCTCTTGCCAACTTTGGCCCAGCAGTTGATGCTGGCGTGCGAGTTGAAGCTTCAGAAAGCCATGGTGCCTCCTCTGAACAAATATCCTTGTAAGTTCATCCCGAAGGTCTTTCACGAGGTAACCCTGATATTATTCTTAATCTACAACAATTTGATTCTGCATGTGAATGGTTAGAAAATCATACTCTGATTGGATATTTTGTGGGTTATACTCCTCCTTAAAGTATCCTCAAAGATTGGGTAAACAAGAGTTGGACCCCTCATGGGGTCCACCTTGATAGTGTGCAAAACCTTACCAAAGGTTTTTTCCTTTTCCATTTTGCTAACCCTTCCCAGGCGGAAGCAGTTTTTAGCCACAGGCCCTGGACTGTTAGGTCATCCCTACTTTTTTTTTTCAGAGATGGTCTCGAGAATTCACAGTCTTGGATGACAAGAAACTTAGGGTTCCTATTTGGGTTGAGTTTCTTGGTCTCCCTTTGCCATGCTGGCCATTTATTGAGTCCATTGCTAAAACCCTTGGTAAGGTTATTGCCATGGAACATGACAAATTTTTCAATGCCTATCCCCAAAAGTGTGTCTGTGTTGAGGTTGATCTTTCTAGGGACCTCAAGGACACTGTTGAAATCTAGGTTGTTTCTCTCACCATTTCTCAAAAAGTTCTCTATTTGAACCTGCCCAACCCCTATTATCGGTGTCAATCGGTAGATCATAAGATTAAGGATTTCCCACTAGCTACCCCTCAGGTGAAGCCATCACCAAAGGAAGCGCCGGTCAAAAACATGGAAGCTAGAATAAAAGAAGAATGGACTATAGTTTCATGAAAAGGAAAGAATGCCTCAAGCTCCAAGATGACACAAGTCACTTCCATTGTTGTGTCATCTCCAGAACCTTCGGTTGGAAAATGTCCTCCTTCCACTAATGCGCCACTTGTAGTGCCACTTATTTCAAACCCTGTTATCCAAGGGAAAAGCCCAGCCATGAAGCCTTCCACTCCAAAAGTGGTGCTCACACCACCAGTGGTTTCTTGAGTTTCCTCCCAGTCTTTGTGTTAGTCTTGCAGTCCTGATGGACACATGAACGACACAGAAAAAAGGTGGTTTACCTCTTCTGGAGATTTACTCCCCAGCTTTGGCTTTGTACCAGCCTTCTTGCAAAATAGTTTCTCCTCTCTTGGGGATGAGGAAACCATGCAAGATTTTTTATGAATTTTTTGTCCTAGAATGTGTGATGTCTTACTAACCTCTCTAGAAAGTACTATGTTCATGATACCCATCGTAGACTTCACAGTCTGGACATGTTATGTTTACAAGCAGTTAAAATTTATGGGTTCCTGCTTAACTTTGCCTTTCATTTTATATGACCAGACAACATTGTCTATTCTTCTCAGCATGAAGCTGGTAAAGGTGGTGTCATTACTATTCTATCACCTCACCTTCATTCTTCTGTTATTTCTCATGGATCTGATCTGATGCAGCGTGTCACATGGATTTTTCTATCTTTTCATAATCATTCTTTTGGTATCATTAATGTTTATGCCCCCAATGATGCTATTGAAAGATCTCAACTTTGGTGTTGGCTGGCAGATAATTTGCCTCCTGCTACTTGGGTTATGTGTGGGGATTTTAATATGGTTGAGCTAGCCTCTGACAAGGAAGGGATTATTCCTTTTCACTGGATAGCTGGGGAGAGAGAAGCCTAGTACCACATGCATAATAAATTGGGCCTTTTTGATCCCAATGCAGCTAACCGCCACCAGTAGTGTCATACTTGGTCTAATTTTAGAGCTGGCTCTGACTGCATATTTAAGAGGCTAGATCATGCTATGATAATGGCTCAACATTTTTTCTCTTTTTCTGAAGACCAAGACCTATCTATCATTCCTCTTTTAAATGTGACCTTGTCAGATCACTTCCCCATTTATTTTTCCATCACTTGGCAGTCCTTTGCCAGGAGGGCTGCTCAGACTCAGTTTTATATCAACACATTTGTGCTGACGCATGCCTCCACTATTGCTCACATTCTTCAAGTTTGGAATTTAGAGCCTCGACCCCACAGTCATCTTGGTTGGATTAAATGGTGGAATGATGGCATCATCCATACTGCAAGATTTCTTTGCATTTATGACCATCAGTTAGCCTGCTACAGGAAGCGTGCTTACGAAGCTAACACTAAGGCTCTTTGCAATGCTACTGATTCACTTGCGTTGAACCCCTTTGATTCTAAACTCCAGCTTAAGCTGGCCGAACTTTGACATGAGAAGAAAATTGATGATGCCTATGCTACTCGTGGAGCTTAAATCAAGGCTCGCCTCCACTGGTTGGAGGTGGGCGATAAAGCCTCTAAGGAGTTTTTTCATGCTCTCAAAGCCTGACATACTAATGTTGGTATTCAAAATATCAAACAAGGACCTAAAACCCTTATTGAGCTTTCGACCATTCCTCAGGATTTTGTTCAGCATTATGAACAAGTCTTTACTTCACAGGATAATTCTATTGCACAAGAAGCAGCTCTTAAGGCTTGTATTGTTGTTACTCCAAACCGCATAGCGGTCGAGTAGCATGCCTTTTGTGAGAAAATTCTTACCATCTCTGACCTCAAAGAAGAAGCTTTTTCTATGGCCAATGATAAATCTCCAGGATGTGATGGCTTCCCCTGCGAATTCTATAAACACCTTTGGGATGCTGTTGGTCCTGACCTGCACAAAGTTTACCTCGAGGCCTTTCATAATAAAAGTTTGGGTACTTTAATTAATAAAGGGAATATCAAATTCATACCTAAATCTAGTGATCTAAAGGATATCTTCAACTGGAGGCCCATCACTTTGTTGAACCTCTCCTACAAGATAATTGCCAAAGCATTAGCTCTCAAAATTAGACATCTCCTTCCTCTTATTGTCCGCCCTGAACAAAGTGGCTTTATGAAATCAAGGTATATTCTTTACAACATTATTGCTATCTGGGAAGGGATGGAATGGGCTTGTCAATCTAAATAGGCTACCCTGTTCCTCAAAATTGATTTTTCTAAAGCCTATGACCGCATTGAATGGCCTTTCATACTTGCTATGCTTCAAGCTCTTGGGTTTAGTCCTCACTTCTTGCAGTCAATGGAAATGCTTTTTGGTGATGCCTCTACATGCATTACCATCAATGGGTCTCAATATGATACTTTTGGGCTTTTTAGATCCATCTGGAAAGGTTGTCAGCTGGCTCCTGCTTTATATGTGCTTTCTGCTAAAGGCTTTGGGTATTTTCTTGCCATCTCTATTTCCTTTGGTTTGGTTCATGGCATTTCCCTTCCTGAATCGTATTCCCAGCTTGTTAATGGTCACTTTGCTGATGACTCCTTTCTCACTCTTATTGAGGATGAGGAGAACATATCCAATGCCTTGTAGTGCCTGGACACCTTTTGTCAAGCCTCTAGATCTGCTATCCAATGGTCTAAAAATCTTTGTTTCAGATAGTCTTTTCTTCCAGCCCCTACCTGGCTTGATAAATTTGGCTGGAAATGGGTTCAACATGGGGAAGTTTTCCACTTCCTAGGCATTCCATTTTCTGTCCATGGCTCCTTTGTGGATTTATGGAATGCTGTGATTGCAAAGATTGAAAAAAAGCTGCAATATTAGATCTGCAAGCCTCTCTCCCTTACTGGTAAATTTTAGATTTTCTCCAAAGTGTTGGCTGCTACTCATGTCTACTACTCCTCATGTTGGTCTCCCTCTAAGGCTTCTTATCTCAAGCTAGAACATCTGTTCAAAGATTTTCTTTGGGCCTCTGGAGTTGACAGCCATGTGTTTCATAGGGTTGCCTGGGAGTTATGTTGCCTTCCTCGTGATTCTAGAGGCCTTGGCCTTCTCTCCACTCAGAGATAGGGGCATTCTCTCTGTGCGAAGTGGATTATCCATGCTCTTACTAGTGATGAGGCCTAAAAAATTCTTATCAAGCACTACATCTCTTCTGGATTCCCAATTCACAGGCCGGCTTGGAAGGGCATTGGTCTCCAGACCTTGCTCACTATGAAAGAACCTGTTCAAATTTAGGGTACCTTCATCATCAAGAGTATTTGGAAATCTTGGGAAGCTATTAAGCCCTGGCTCCATTGGGATGGTGATGCCTTTCGCAATGGGATTTCTTTCAATTAGTAGAGCCTCTGGTGGTCTCCATTATTTTCTATTCAAGGCATCCCCCTGGCCAAGACTCAAGGGACTAGTGCTCTATGTTTTTTCAAACATGGCATCCGGACTTCGAAGGACCTTTTCTCTAGAGACTCTATGGGTCTCCATTCCTGGGAGGATATGCAGGTTCAGTATCATTTGGCTTGCTCAGATCGCCAGACTTTTGATTTTTTGGTTTCTGTGATATTTTCACACTTGCTTCATACGATTGGTATTTAGGCTGTAAGGCCCTGGTGGAAGGATTGGAAATGGTATCCTTCCACGCCTTTCAACAATTACAAACCAAGGCTGGGTTATAGGTGGTTGTCCCCCCATCTTTTGATGGTGGATACCCTTAATCAGAGATGGCATCTTCATTCTTCCACTTCTCACTGGAGCTCTCACTTTCAAACCATCTGGGCTACCATTACGGAGCCCAAGATGGCTCTTTTTGCTTGTTGTTTACTTTTTTAAGGGCTCCCTATTGGCCCTAGGCTCAAACATCTGGGTGTTCATGACCCGTGATGTCCTTTCTGTGGTCACCCTGAGACTTTCTTGCACATCTTCTGGTTTTGTAGGAGAGCTCAACATTATTGGCAGTGGATTCATGATTTCTTCAAACCCTTTCGGCCTGAGCCTTTTTCCTGGCACATGATTGCCTTAGGAGATTCTCCTAGACTTCCCTCAAAGTTTACCCAGATTTGGCATACTTTCAGGATGGAGATTTTGTTCACTTTATGGAAAGATAGGAATGCTATTATTTTTTCTCACATCTTTCTTGATATGAATGTTGCTCTGTATAACAAGGCTTGCATATGTAATAATGTTATGATGTAGATTCAAGTTCAAGCCAATAAAGTGGCTCACCTGTAGGAGCTGCTCAATCATTGGGCTAATGCTCCCTGTATTGTTGCCAGGGTTCCTCCTGATGCCATTTTTGCTGGAGGTACTCCTCCCAGAGGCTACCGCCATGGGCGCATATCCTCGGTGCGCCACTCACACACCCTGCAGTCTCAGGCAGCCCGCCACCACTCTCCGAGAGGTGGCAACAACGGTTGGCAGTGCCACTCGGCTTCTCTGCCTCGTCGTACTTCTGGGTGGTCTCCAGCTCCAGCTCAGTCTGCCCCCCTGATGCTCCTGGTTCTCATCGTGGCTTTGATTGGCATCCTGCCACCTCTTCCAAGTTTCCCCACTTGGCTTTAGCCATTTCTCTGCCCAGGCCAGAAGAGAAAGATAAAGAAGAAGCTGAAGATGATGGATGGTCATTTCCCGACCCTCTTGTTAACCCCAATGATGTGTGGGGTTCTGATGATAAAGATCCTCCTCCTTCTGCCACTGCTCTTGCTGCTTAAAGGCTTTATGCCTATTTTTTCTTTATGAATAGTTGTTTACTGTTTCTGGCTTTGCCGTGTGAACTCTACGGGGTGATTTCTATATCCCCTGGCCCCTTTTTTGTGGATATGTAACTTTGATATTTTATTAATTGAAAAGGAACTATTCATAAAAAAAAAATTAGTATAAATATATAATGAATTTTTCAAACACGTGTAAAGCTCATTTATGTTTCTTTTTCTCTAAGCATTTGACATGTTAAAAGTATTCAGCCATAGATGAAATTTTGAAGAACTATCAACTCTTTTATTTTGATGAAGCTTACTAGCTATCTTTAGAGAGGACAAAATTGCATAAAAGTGTCAAAACTGGATAATAGAAATAAATTTAACTAGAATTAGCAAGATTATACATGGAAAATTGTTCCCATTTAAAAAATTATCTCTTAGTCTAGGACAAGATAAACTGACAAAAATAAGTGATGTTGATAGTGAGGTGGGATTAGCAAGTGAGATGAAGTGTAGCTTAAATGATGAAGAGAGAAGATATGAAGAATGGAAAATTCTCATAAAGAAAGTAATATGAAGTTGGAGGTTGATGTTGAAATGTTATGGGTAAGCTTGATAAGAAAATTCAAAAGGAAGTAAGAAGATTCTGATTAGTACAATTTTTATTAATGGTAGAAGCATTATAAAAGAGGACCTAATGGTTGAGAATGCTCAAATATTTGTTAAATTTTTTTAATAAAATTTGCAGCAACAAAGATTATATATATCAACAATTGTACACAAGGACCCATATTTGAATTTTTGAATTACAAATTATACAAAATATAGCTTACATAGAACCATCGTAGGGTCTGGCTACCTAGAAAGCCTCGAGAGCCTTAATACTAGGTTGATTAATTATGCTCAAATTTAGAGAACGAAATGAAATTTATGGTTATATTCAAAATATCTGACCAGCTTAGGGAGTAACATTTATACAATTAAAAATCCTTAAAATGCGGTGGAAATCTAATCTCACACCTCCTAAAAAAAGGCGGCTTATAACTTCACCCAATAATTACTAAGCAAAAGGGGTCACATTTCCAAGTGAAAGAAAATTATTGATGCCCAAAGGAATTTCACAATCTTATATTACATTCTTGACAGTCAAAACTTGCATTTCATAACTATAACTACATTGATATATCATTAATACCAAAATTTTGTTTATTAGAATGATGCCTTCAGACTACAATGTCAATCCTTCTTGCTAAACTAAGTTATCTAATACAATCAAAACTGGCAGCATGATTGAATTTTGACAATTGGTTGGCAGTAAACATTATTGACTATGATAATTATAAACAAAAATGGAGTGAGGGAATATAGAAATGTTAACAAGAATTAACAAAAAAAAATGGGTTTATTTAAAACTTTATCTTTCGATTATGAAAATCATATATAATGTTTTTGAAACCAGTAAAACCCATCAAATGTAACATAAAACTTGAAAAAATAGAAAAAAAATAGAGAAAGCATTATAGAGTAGTAGATTTCCAGCTTTTTCAGTAACGAAGATATGGACTTCTTACGAAACCCATATAATATATAGGATAGAATTGCACATTCAAAAAATATTAAAGCAAAGTAGTGAAGCCATAAGAGAGATAGTTTGAGAAAGCTTGTAAAAACCAGTAGAGACTCCATATCTGGGCATGATTATTGAAAATAGAGTAAAATATAAGAAGAGTAGAAGAATATAAGAAAAACAGAGATGGCAGTAACCCTTATATTTTCTATTTGTTTTAGAGATTGTTTGATAGCAACATTCCAACAAAACTATTTTATGATACCAATTTGATGGTTGACACGTACACCCATGCATATTATGACTTCAAACATTAATACATTTCTATATAGGTTTCCTATAAAAAGAATGACATGAAACTGCATGCATATATTCAAATCCATTCAACATATATTCAAATGCATGCAACATGTGTTAGAATGAATCAACAGAGTGAATACAAATTCAATGTCACAATGTATTTATTTCCTCTTAGGAATTAGATTTGTATTCATTCCAATACACAAACTTAAACCAAAAAAAACAAACTATTTGGCATATCAATCCATCTATTTTCTATCAGCCTATCTATCTTGTACTTTCCTAACAGACAACATTTCCCTTTGAATAATGTTTCCTTTCAATTGAACCAAGATGCAACCCTCTTCCTAAAACTATCAACTTCCCTTATATCAACCAAGGAGGTCATTGAGAAACTATTTAACTTCCAGCAATGAACAAACAATGGCAAAATGTGCTAAACTTCCAACTGTTTTTTCTATCTTCCTGTCACCGCAGTGACATGATATATGTTTCCAGCAGTTTGTCAGTATTCATGTCCATGTATTGACATGAACTTTGTATAAGCATACAATAATCTACCAAAACTGAACAAAATAAAACCCAAATTTGAAGAGAGAGGGATGCTCCTGCATCACACTCCCCAAGCGACAAAAGAGAGCATGTGCTTGTGGGGGTTTTCTTTTTTAAAAAAAAAAAAATTATCCTCTTTCTGTTTTTCCAACATGTCCTGGTTTAACTGTGATATTCTTCCTTTTTTTTTTCACTTCTTTGTTCTACTCTCATGAGATTATTATGAATGTTTATCATCCTCCTCCAATCTCTACTCATTCATTCATCAACATAGATGTTCATATGAAAATTTAAGATTTACATGTCCTCAAACTAAATCTCCCTTCACATTGACATTCTAATATCACAAATATCTGTTATTTATGTGCTTACTATCCCATTTTTTCTTTCCACAACTTCATCCATCTATCTTTCTCCCACAATGGCCTTCATCAAGTCATCCTCCACTTCTTCATCCATCTTAGGCTTCACAATATCTCTATTGAAATCTACATACTCTATTCCAAATTCCCATTTTGATGCAACAACTTCTTCATCCTCAGATGAATATTTATTTCTGCTTCTTTTATTGTCTCATTTGTCTACAACTCTCCAAGTTTGTCTTCTCATTCTTCTTCTATTGCTACTAATTTTTCCCATGTATCATCTTCACTTTGAACGTCAATTGCTTTGCCTTTTAATGCCATTTTTGCAACAACTTTGTCATACCCCTGTTCAAACTTGTTCATCTTAATTTCTACTACTCCATGATTTGCTTCTTTTCCTATTGCTTTCAACTCCCTTTGTGTGGTCTCTTTGTCATGAATTTCAATGCCTACTAGTACTGCCCTTAAGTCTTATTTTAGCTATTCCACATAATCCTTTTGTATTTCACTTTTTAATACCTCTTCATCCTTTATGTCTATTGTACATTCTTTTGTTTGGTGGGTCTTATCCTCTTCATTTCTTTCTTGAGTTCACTCCATACTTGTATTTTTTTCTTTCTCTTCTTTCCAATTTACCTAGGTTTATCTTCATTTTCTTTCTGTATTTTCGCCCCCATAGTTCTTTCTCCTCTACAAGCCTCCAAATTTTCATCTCCCATTCAAATATCTCATTGTCACTATTTATTTCCTTCTCATTGTCATTCACTTCTTTTAAATTCTCCCTTTCAACAACTTTATCGAAAGACTCAAAAACATAATCATTGTTTAAAAATTGAAATATTACCTATTTATCTTTAACACCCTCAACAACTTTTTCCTTTGGTGCTATCTTTTGTACCAATTTTGTGCTTTCATTTCAATTTTTCCTCTAAGATCTTTGTCAAACATAAAAAATTTACTAGTCCTTGTAGTTTCGTCAACTTCTTCCCCTGATACAATCTCACACTTCACTCTTTCATTTTTCAGCTACAATTAACCTTATTTCATCTCCATTATTTTGTTTCATGCCCTCTATAAGACATATTCCCGCCACCGATTCTTTTTCTTCTTCACCAAAAAACTCAATCTTCTCTTTGCATCTTTCATTTTTTTGTAGCGCTTTTCCACCACCATGCCCCGCACCATTACTTTCATCGCCTACTTTCACATGCTCGACCACCCATACTTTGTTTTCAATAAACTTGGGGCGATGTCTCTTTATTTCTGCCCTTTCTCTACATGATCCATGGTCTGATTTTTTCCTTAAAATATCTTTATCCTTCCTTGGTTTCCAATTCATCCTATGATCTTGTTTCCAATTGGTCCGTTTCATGTCTTTGATCCTTTGCACCTATTTATTGGCAACATCACTATCAAAAATACCTTCTTTACATTTTAGTTACTCCCCTTCACCAACCGTTTTCTTTTGCCAACTTGGTATTCTATAACCATGATCTGAAACAAGTTTTGGAAACTCTCCTATTCTCTTCAATCTTTGAACTTTCATATTTTTATTCTTATTTCCACATATATGACCAAGATCAACATTCTCACTTCTATTTTCCTTTGTAATAGGTCGTTGTCATGATTCTCCTTAATTCATGTCTTTACTTATTGCTAAATTTTTCATTTTGTGGATTTAATTTCCTTAATTTGAAACATCTTCAAAAGCATCATAGAATTCTAGGGCATCTTCAAATTATTTGTTATAATATTGAAAAATATCAATACCATCCTCTTCATTTTTTAGATACTTTGCAAAGTACCTCTTGTACATGTGGTTTTCTCATTTCCTCTTGGAGGACCGTTGTAACTTATCTCCTCTTATTTTCATCCTCCATATTTTCTACAAGAGTTTTACTTGTCCTTTTTCTCATTATCTTCAAGGTAAGATTCTTGACCTTCCTTTTAAGGATTCATGCACCTGCAAAAACATACTTAAACATAAAATTAGCAAATAATATAAGATACCAATATGTTTCCATGAGTGCCTCCTTCATGGACACTTTCCTCTCTTCTTGACTTCTTGTTTTGAGTGCTTCTTTCTGGACTTCTTTTTCTCTTCATTCTTTCTTATTTTTATTCATGTTCTCCACAATAAGAACTTCCTTTACCACCTAAGGTGTACATTTGAATTTTGATCTAACTTATTATTGATAAAACCCATTGGTAAAACCCATTGGGGTTTTCTTCATACTCTCATCATTGTTCACTAATGAAGAGATCTTTTTCCTTATTCTTTTCTTTACAAGCAATTCCGCAGGTCATTTCGCCTTCTTTTTCATTATCTTTACACTTCTCAACATCTTTTCTTAACTTTACTAATTCTCTTTCAAACTCTACATCCTATCTTGTCCTAACTTAGCTTCCCTCTTGTCGTTCTTTCTGAAGCTTTCTTTCAGCTTCTATCTTCACTTTCATTTTTGTGGTACCTCAGTTAGGTCTTCCCTTTCCTTTGTTTTCCTAGTCTTTTGGTACCCTTACAATCTATAACATACAAAGCTTACTAAGAATATAAGGACATCAAATTGTAATTCTCATACATCTCCAAGATCAATAATCATACTCAATTTCCTCACCCAAATCTTTTAGGCTCTTATACAACTTGATGGAAATGTTCGTACACAACAATTCTTTTGTACCAATCTGATAGTTCATACCCACACTAACATATTATGACTTCAAATATTAATAAATTTCTATAGTTTGCCTGTCAAAATAGTGAATGGAAGTTACCTAGAAAATGATTGTTTTAAGATAATGAAAACAAATTCAATTTTTTTCTATCAATATGATGGAACCCAATACCAATACAAGGCAACCCTCCTGACAACACTGTGATAGAACACACACAAGAAAGAAAAGAACAAGAAAGATAGGAGTATGACAGTTCAAAATTTTAACAAAATTTAATTGATGGCTGAATCTTCAAAGATACATTTATCAAAACTGTACAAAGTTTTGATTCCCCCTTAGAAATCAGGTTTTTATTCTTTCCAATACATAGAATTACAAACAAAAATACTACTTGACACATCAATCTCTATATTTACTGTTTGTCTACATATCCTTCTTTCTTGATAGAAAAATTTTCCCTTTGAATAATGTTTCCTTTAAACTCCATTTAGAACCAACCCCCATCCCAAAACTTTCAAATTCTCTTATATCCATGAAATAGGTCTTTAAGATACCTTTTAAGTTCTAGCAACGAACAAACAACAATAAAAAACCATTAAACTTCAAATTGTCTATCTGTCTTCTTGTCAATGCAGTGACATGAAGTTTGTATCCAACATCATTTATCAATTTTCCTATTACTACATTGACATGAACTATGTATCGACATACACGAATTAAACAAAATTGAACAAAAGAAAACTAAAAAATGAAGAGAGAGGGATGCACCTACATAATTTCTCCAATAATAACTATGTGAAGGGATACTATAATAGAACAAATAGGATTTAAAGACTAGATAAAGCATTGTATCTAGTAGATAATTCTTGAAGAAAAGCAATAGATAATTGATAATGATAAAAGAATCCATTGCATAGAGTGGATAATGATGGAAAAAAAAAAGAAATGGAGAATAGAAAATGGAAAACCCTACCATCTCCACCAATGAGGAGAAAAAATATGACATTAAGAATGAATGATAACCCATCTCTTTGACACAACAAAACATTAAAAATAGAAAATGATAATATGCATTGCTTTCACCAGAAAAGCACTCCTATTACAGAAATTTGATTCAACCAATGATATTAAAAATATCTAAATGTTTAAATTTGTTAAATTTTTAAATTATATATTTTAGTTTAATGAAAGGTAAAATTATTTTTAAAATGAAACAAAATGAGTATGATTCATAGAAAGAAAATGATTAATTGGCACAAGTGAATGCAATAGAGATAGAAAGGATGTGGGCCACCTAGGATAATTTTAATTATTTCCTCTTTCTAATTTCTGAACCCCACTATCTGGGGAGATAATGAGCTCAAGCTAATGTTGATCTCGGGCACGTGGGATACTTTGTAGTTAAATAAATGTAGTTTAGTAATGATTGATGATGTGTACCTTTCTTCCCTGCAAGTAAATTAGGGCACTTCAATGACAAGCACAGAAAGGAATGGAAGGGATAAACATTAGTTTCAAATTTTAATTATTTCCTCTATTTTTATTTCAAGGTTTTAAGTTTCATCATTGTTTCTCTACTAAGGATGCAGACATTTATCTAGCTCTTTTAAATAGTGATAGCAATGATTATGGATCCAATTATTACCAATTCGAGGGATGGTGTTATTTGATGAAGTTGATAGATGTTGTCCCTATCAGTTTTTTAAGGTTATGTTAGTTTTGTGTTGGTAAAAACTAGTACTAGTGAAATGGTGATAATCATCGTTGTTTCGTGGGGCAGGTTTCAGAGAGGCAGCAAAATGGAAAAATGGATGGGAGAAGGTAGAGAAATACTAAACTTCAACATAGAGAAAAAAAGAGGGAAAAGCATTTTTTTGTATTAACTTTCCCAGTCTAATATTACATCAACATAAAGAATATAAAGTACAGAGAATATAGCTCCTAAAATGGGCGTCAAAAAATAGAGAATTTGAGACCATAAATGTCCAAATAAATGCATCAACTACCAGTGAACAACTTCTAGATAAAGTCAGTAATTACAATTGGCACACCCCCTTAATTTTGACTCTATCTAAATTACAAAATTTCTATTACTAAGAATTCCAAATTGCTGGTTCTAAAAATCAAAACTTTCTTTTGCCAATGGCTTTGTGAATATGTCTTCCAATTGGTCTTTTGACTTACAAAATTCTAAACTAATTTCTCCCTTGCTGATCATCTCCCTAATGTAGTGATAATGGGTGTCAATATCCTTGCTCTTCTAATGAAAAACTAGATTTTTGGAAAGTTCTATTGTTGAGGTCTTATCACAAAATATGGCAATTGGTTACTTCTTTGTCCCTATATCTATGTCTCCTATCAATCACTTCATCCATAGTAATTGATAGGCTATTGAAGTGGATGCTACATATTCTACCTCTACACATGAAATAGTGACAATTGGTTTCTTTTTGGATTCCTGTGAGACTACACCTATAGCTAAAAAAATTCATAACCTGATGTACTTCTTTTGTCATCGACACTTCTAGCAAAGTCATTATCTGTGAATCCAACTAGCTGGTTGTCTTCATAACCTATATACATAATTTCACGTTGCATTGTTCCTACAATATATCTCAATATTCTTTTTCCAACTTTCCAATGAGGTGTCTTTAGTGATTCCATGACCCAAGAGAGAAGGATGATGGAAAACATAATGCATTGCCTTGTTGTTGTCAAATCCATTAGGCTGCTAGCCAATTACTTGTATAAAGTGGGATTTACTATTGCACCTTCATCATTTTTTCTCATTTTGGTACCTAGAGCAATAGGGGTACTAATTGCCTTGCAATTATTCATTTTGAATTTAGTTAATATATCTTTTACATAGTTCTTTTAGCTGATGAAAATGCCATGTTCTAATTGTTCAATTTCTAGAACAAGAATGTACTTCTTGTGTCCAAGATCTATCATTTCAAATTCTCTTTCCATATCAAGTCTGAATTCCTCAAGGTGTGAATTACTAGTATACAATAAGTCATCAACATAAATACATACAATTGTGATTTCACCTTGTAAGTTTGTCTTTGTGTATAATATTGGCTCATTGTTGCTCCACTTGAATCCTTTGTTGAGTAGGTAGGAATCTATCTTGTTGTACCATGCCCCTGGTTCCTTTTTCAATCCATATAAGGCCCTTTTCCTCTTATATACCTTTTGTTCATGTCCTTTTATCTCAAATCTAGGTCGCTGATTAACATATACCTCTTCATTTAGAATTTCAATTTGAAATGTTGATTTGACATCTAGCTGGTAAAATGACCAATGGTGTTTTGCTGCAACTACTAAGACAGTTCTAACTATATCCAATCTGGCTACGGGTGCAAAAGTTTCTTCATAGTCTATACCAAGCTGATGTACAAAATCTTTGGCTACTAGCCTGGCCTTATGCTTCTCAATTTCACCTTTCTCATTCTTCTTGGTCTTATAGACCCACTTGACTCCTATTATATTTTTGTCTTGTGGCAAGTCCACTAACTCCCATGTTTCATTCTTTTCTATTGCTATTACTTCCTCATTCATGGATTCTACCTATTATTCCTTCTTAGCTACTTATTCAAAGCATAGAGGATGACCAAACATCAAGGCAAACAACACTTGTTCATCATTGTCCCATTGTTCGTATATTTTTGTAATGGATTTAGTCTTTTGTTTCCTTAATTATGCTATTGTGGGGTTTGAATCACTACTGTAAGAAGGACTATGCATTTGTTTCCCTTGATTTTCTTCTACTTTTTCTTGGAACTTGTAGTCTAGGTAGTCCTTATCTTGGTTTTTCAACATCATCTTGTTCAAAAATATTTGAAGTAGGATAATTACGAGTCGTTCCACTATCTTGTTCATACCATGACTTATCTTAAAGAAACTTCACATCTATAGACACTATCATTTTCTTAATGATTGGATTATATAATTTGTAGGCTTTTGGTGCATCACTATATCCTACAAATATGCATTTCTCACTTTTATCATCAAGTTTTCTCCTCAACTCCTCAGGAACATGTGTATAATCTATACTTCTAAAGATTCTCAAGTTTGATACATCTGGTTTCACTCCACTCTAAACTTCTAGAGGTGTCTTATTCTTCAGACTTTTTGTAGGTGATCTATTCAAGATATAGACTATACATGCAACTACCTCTATCCAATATTCATAGGGTAAATTTTTAGCTTTCGACATTCTTCTTTCCATGTTTAGTATTGTTTGATTTCTCCTCTTAGCTACTCCATTTTTATGTAGAGAGTATCTGGTAGTGAATTTTCTATGGATGCCTTGTTCTCTACAATATGCTGTGAAACCACTAGTGTCATATTTACCTCCTCCATCAAACCTTAAGATCGTAATCTATTTACCAGACTGCTTTTCTATCATTGCCTTAAATTGTTTGAATCTTTCAAATGTGTTTGATTTTTTCTTTATAAAATATATATAGGTTATTCTACTATAGTCATCAATGAAGGTCAAGAAATAATAACTTCCTTCAATAGAATCTATTTTCATGGGTCCATAAAGGTCGGTATGCACTAGCTTTATTAGATCTTTGGCTCTATATATTGCTCCATCTGGAAAGGCACTCCTCTTGTGTTTGACAAGTATGAAACTCTCACAAGGATTATGATGTACATCTTTGGCTGGTAGACCTATGACCATTGACCCTTTTTGTAATATACCTAGGCTATTAAAATCTAGATGGCCATATCTAAGGTGTAATAGCCAAGTTTCATCAGAACTGGTAATGTACTAAGCATAAGCTATAGATTGTTTGAAAATTCTCAAATTTGATGGACGCAATCTATTTCTATTCATTTGGAATCTTTCTATGACTATTTTACTTTGGTTTTTGTCTACAATTGTACAACTAGATCCTTTGAAGTTAACTTCAAACCCATTCTCACTCATTTGGCATACACTCAATATATTATGTTTTAAATTCTCAACATAATAAACATTATGAATATCTTTCTTTTCATTTTTCTTATTTAAGACTATAACAATACTAGGACACACTTGCTCTACCCCTATTCTAGTTTTCTTTCTTGTTTCTGCACTAACTCTCAAAATATCCACATTTGTTATAGTAATATCATTGTATATTTTATTTGTCAAATCTTCCTCTTCCTTTGTTACTTTTGCCTCTTCCTCTTTGGTTTTATTACTGTGATGGAGGATGCTCATCTTGATTTTGAAAGCTATCTCTATTTTATAAATTAAATGAACTTCAACCTCTTCTTCCTCTGCCTCTTCCTCTACTGATTGTGGCTTGTCTTTGTAGAGAAGTCTCCAAAGATTCATTATTTTGCATTCTAGACTCATGATTCAACATTGAACCAGTAAAATCTTCAATGGAATACGAAGAGAGATCTTTGCATATTTCAATGGTAGTCAGAAAAATATGATATGAGTATGGGAGACTTCTAAAGATCTTCTCCACAACTTTTCTATCTGTGACATTTTCACCATAGGATCTCAATTGATCAACTACATCCATGACTTGAGACATGAACTGATCTATAGTCTATGTATCATTCATTTGTAAGGTTTCAAACCTTTTCCCCAAAATCTAGAGTTTAACATTCTTTACCTTGTCAATTCCTTGATATGCTATTGCAAGTATCTCCTAGGCCTAAATTGCACTGGTTGTTGTTCATATCTTAGGAAAAATTGTGTCTTCAACTCTATTATGTAAATTCTATAAGAATTTAGAGTCCTTCCTTATGCTTTCTACATTTGCATTCCTTTGTGCATTTGTCATTGGAGTTAATTCTTGTGCATTGGGTTCTTCATATTTGGTCTCTACTGCTTCCCAACACTGGAAGTTCTTTAAAAATCTCTTCATCTTAATAGCCCACATTGCATAATTTTTGTCATTCAATATGGGTCCCTATGTATTATAATTACTTGTGGATTCCATGGCAACTTCAGTCTGTTTTTCCCTTTTCTTGAGCAGAATAATAATATTTTTCTATAAAAATATTAAGGCACTTGGTTACCTTAATCTGCTCTGCACTAGGTCATTTTTTCTATAGAAGCTTCTGTCTCTGTAGGGTAAACACCACTGGTTCACCGTTCTATTTTTTTTGGGAAAGAGCATGACTGGTTCACCCGAACATAATTTCCTTCAGTCAACACCTTAAATTTTAACCTCTCTCCAACCAAACGGGTTGATCAACCATCAAGCTCTGATACCATGTTAATTTTTTAAGGTTGTCATAGTTTCACAAGAGTAAAAAAAGGTGCCAGCGAAATGGCAATAACAATCATTGTTTGTCTGGGTAAGAAAAGGGGAGGCAATGAAATGAAAAAATGGATGGGAGAAGGAAGAGAAACATCGAACTTCAAAATAGAGAAAAAAAAGAGGGAAAAATAATTTGTTGTATTAACTTTCTCAGAATGAAATTACATCAACCCAAATAATATAAAGTACAAAAAATAGAGCGCGAAAAATGGGTGCCAAAAACTAGAGATTTCAAGACCATAAATGTCCATATGAATGCATCAACTACTCATGAATGAACTCCAAATAGAGTGGTGCAGGAGCACCCAAACTGAACCAAATGTTTCTATGGACCCTAGGGGTTTGTTCAAGGTCCTAAGAGGCCTTTACTGATATTTAGACATAGGGTTAGACACTGGATCACCATGTAAGACCATAGTACCAAGACTGGCACATAATGAGCCCTTGGGTCACTATGAGTCATAAATGATCCCAAACCATAGAAATAGGTTTTTTTTTTATTTTTTAGTGTTTTGATCCACTAGAGATCACCTAAATAAAATCTTGAGAAAATTTGGTCATTAGATTTGCAAAATTGCAAAAAATGTAAAAGTTGCTCAAAAGTTGTCAAGCAACTTTTGAGCAAACTTAACAACTTTTTGATGCAGGAGCATCCTGGGTGTAAGGGAAATCTTGCATCACCCAAAAATATTTCTGTTTGCTTTTCAATAAGGGCGACCTTGTGCAGAGATGCTATTTATGGAAACTAGATATTTTTAGTAAGTTGATCATACGATCTTAGAATGTTCTGATTTCACATGTGGAGGTTCATCTCAGTCTTATCAGCCTGTCAGTAAAGTTTCATGGCTAGATTAGGTCTAGTTTTGAAGATATTAAAGATTTTTGGTATTGGCAGTAGGGTATAGAAACTTTGAACTTAGTTTTAAAGGCTTTAGAGGCCCTGGATGAGGTCAAAAATTTGGGGGACATGCGCTTGTGTTGGTTAAGCCTATAGAGCACTTCGTGGCATTTCCGGATTGGGGTCATAATAGTCAATCGGGTCAACTGGCGATGACTTATGGTCTTCGAAAGTTGGGTCACCTGAAATGGAAGAAAATAATTTTTCTTCAAAATTTATGTCCAGGTTTCAAAATTTATTTTGATCTGACTATGATGTAATAAATTGTAAAATAAAATAATTCTAAGTTTGGTCGGCCCTATGGGCTAAATTTATGAAACCTTCTCGGGTGGTGGAGATTGCCTATATAAAAAAGGCCCATAGTGTTGTCTAGGGCAGTGCTGGGTAGATCTGGGTAATAATTCGAGGCTTTTTCCTACAGAATATTGTAAGGGGAATGCCCATGTGGCTTTTCATATTATAATTCTGAAAGTTTATAATTCCACATTTGTGGAGATAATAAGAAGCTCATTTTCTGTTCTTGCAAATTTTTGTTGCTTCTCTGTTTCTGTTATGTGTTTGTGGTATTAAGGGGAGCACCCTTTGTCAGGTGGTATCAAAGCTAGGTTTTCCTGAGTGTGTAAATAGATTTCCGTCTATGAGGCAGTTTGCACTAGGACTCTGGGTCAAGGTTTTTGTGTAAATAGATCACCGACTATGAGGCAGTTTGCACCAGGACCGTGGTTAGGGTTTCAGTGTGCATCGAAAAAAAATGCCTCCATGAAGGGAATGTGGTGGAAGAGCTGGTGTTGTGACACCTGAGGTTAGAGAGCTTCAGAGACAAGTGCGAGCATTACAAGAAGATATTCACAGAGGAATGAATCTTAAAGTTAGAAATGAAAGTGAGGATGAAGCCGAAGAAGGAAATGATGATCAAGAAGAAGTTGAAGTTTTGAATCCAAAAGAAGAAAGGCTTTTCCAAGCCATTTCCAAGATTGGGAAAAGACCTAAGATTGAGGTTCCTAAATTTTCAAGGAATCTTAACCCAGAGGAGTTGATTTACTGGATCAACGAATGTGAAGAATATTTCAAGTATGAAGATATTGAGGATCCTGATCGGGTCAAGTTTGCGAAGGCCAGAATGAAGGGTCATGCGAAGATCTAGCGGTAGGAGATCCAATTGGAGCAAAATTGAGGAGGAAAGGATAAAATCACAAGATGGGATTGGATGGTGAATAAGTTGAAGCGACATTTCATTCCTGTTGATTATGAGCTTGACCTACTGAAGAAAATGCAAAGTTTGAAGCAAGCAGGAAGATCTGTTTAGGAGTATACAGAGGAGTTCTATCGAATCCTCATTAGAATAGGCCATACAAAAGCTGATAAGGAGAAATTTTCCTATTACCTTAAGGGGTTGAGGCCAAGCATTCAGGAGGAGTTAAATCTGGTTTGAATGAACAGTATTGAGGAGGCATACCATTTTTCCTTGAAAGTAGAGGAAAAGCTGAACAAGAAGTTTGAGAGCAGACAAAATGGAAGAGGTCGTGGTGGAAGATTTGGTGGACAGTCATATGGTGGCCAAAATGAAGATCCAAAAAAGAAGGATGAGGCTAGTAGTAGTCAAAATCAATGAGGAAACAATTCTAGTCATTTCGAAGATCAGAATAATAAATATCAGAGAGGAAGAGGAAGAGGACAAGGATCTGGAAGAGGAGGCTTCCATGGAACATGTTTTAACTATGGAGAAGAAGGTCATAGGGCATTTGAATGTCCTCAGTGCCAAGGAAGAACAGATAGGAGAAATGAAGGCCAGGCTAGAGTTGCACAGTAGATGAAGATGCCAGATTGTCACATTCTAAAGATGTTGAAAGAGGAGAAACATTGATTAACAGAAGAGTCCTGCTGAGTAGTGAGAATGAACCTAAACAAAGGAGGAGCCTATTTTGCACTAGGTGCAAGTGTGAGGGTAAGTGTTGTGATGTGATTATTGATAGTGGAAGCACTAACAATTTGGTGTCCGAAGAGATGGTGACAAAGTTGAAGCTCAAGAGACTGAAACACCCACATCCATATCGGATTGCCTAGGTACAGGATGACCACAAGGTCATGGTCAATGAAAAATGCCTCGTGAAGTTCAAGATTGGTGGATATCATGATGAGGTACTGTGTGATATCATATCTATGGATGTATGTCATATGTTGTTGGGTAGACCATGGCAGTTTGACAGATGTGTTGTACATGATGGTCATGCAAATACCTATTCCATGACAAAGGATGGAGTGTGACATAAGCTAAAGCCATTGAATGACACAGAAGAAAAGCTATGTGGTAGTGCAAGAATAACTTTTTTTGATGGAAGAAAGTTCCTAGATGGTATGAGGCATGCGCATGTGTGTTTTGCTTTAATTCCAAAACATGGTAAGGAGGAAGTAGAAGATGTCCCTGTAGAAGTTGCAGATTTGTTGAATGAGTTTCACGATATTGTATTTGATAATGTGCCTAATGGATTACCACCAGTTAGGAAGATCAGTCATCAGATGGAATTTATTCCAGGAGCGAGTTTGTTGAATAAGGCAACACACAGAATGACACTTGCAAAAAGTGAGGAGTTGAACAGACAAGTAAATGAGTTGTTGCAAAAAGGATTGATCCGTGAGAGTCTGAGTCCCTGTGTTGTACCAGCGGTATTAGCACCAAAGAATAATGGAGAGTGGAGGATGTGTACAGAATCCAGGGCAATAAACAAGATCACAATCAAGTACAAGTTTCCATTGCCACAAATGGCTGATATTATGGACTGTTTGAGTGGAGCTGTGTGTTTCTCAAAGATAGATCTGAAGAGTGGATATCTCTAGATTCGAATTAGACAAGGAGATGAATGGAAGACTACCTTCAAGACAAAGGAAGGATTGTACGAGTGGTTATTCATTCCTTTTGGGCTAACCAATGCACCAAGAACTTTTATGCAGCTCATGAATGAGGTTCTGAAAGAATTTTTGGGTAAGTTTGTCATTGTTTACCTAGATGATATTTTGATCTTTAGTAAGACATTGGAGGATCATATGATGCATATTTGTATGGTATTTGAGAAGTTTAGAGAAGAGAAATTGTTGATAAATTTGAAGAAGTGTAGTTTTGTGAAGAAGGAGTTAGTGTATTTGGGATTTGTAGTTTCAATAGAAGGTCTAAAAATGGACCCAGAGAAGGTACATGCTATCCTTGAATGGCCTACTCCAAGGAGTGCTACTGAAGTAAGATCTTTTTATGGTCTAGCTAGCTTTACAGAAAGTTTATCAGAAATTTTAGTAGTATTTATGGACCCTTGACTAAAACAATGAGAGGGGATAGAAAAGAGTTTAAGTGGAATAATGGGGCAGAAAAGAGTTTTCAATTGTTGAAACAAAAAGTTATAGAACAACTTGTTTTAGCACTCCCAAATTTTAATAAGGTGTTTCAAGTAGATTGTGATGCTAGTGGTACTGCAATAGGAGCTGTTATGAGCCAAGAAGGTAAACCTATTGCTTATTTCAGTGAGAAGTTAAATGATGC
>MU228138.1:5676349-5714244 GCA_018584345.1 Thuja plicata
AGGTTAACCGTCTTGGTTTTCCTCTACACACCTAAGTCGTGATAGGGTCACTTCTCAAATTACCCCAGGTGTCTGATGCAGGAGCATCCTGGGTGTAAGGGCAATCTTGCATCACCCAAAAATATTTATGTTTTCTTTTCAATAAGGGCTACCTTGAGCAGAGCTGCTATTTATGGAAACTTGCTATTTTTAGTAAGTTGATCATACGATCTTAGAATGTTCTGATTTCACATGTGGAGGTTCATCTCAGTCTTATCAGCCTACCAGTAAAGTTTCATGGCTAGATTAGGTCTAGTTTTGAAGATATTAAAGATTTTTGGTATCGGCAGTAGGGTATAGAAACTTTGAACTCAATTTTTAAGGCTTTAGAGGCCTCAGATGAGGTCAAAAATTTGGGTGACACACACTTGCATTGGTCAAGCCTATAGAGCGCTTCGTGGCATTTCCAGATTGGGGTCATAATAGTCAATCGGATCAACTGGCGATGACTTATGGTTTCGAAAGTTGGGTCACCTAAAATGGCAGAAAATAATTTTTCTTCAAAATTTTTGTCTAGGTTTCAAAAGTTATTTTGAGCCGACTATGATGTAATAAATTGTAAAATAAAATAATTCTAAGTTTGGTCGGCCCTATGGGCTAAATTTTTGGAACCTTCTCAGGTGGTGGAAATTGCCTATATAAAGAAGGCCCGTAGTGTTGTCTAGGGTACTGTTGGGTACATCTGGGTAATAATTCAAGGCTTTTTCCTACAAAATATTGTAAGGGGAATGCCCATGTGGCTCTGCATATTGTAATTCTGAAAGTTTGTAATTCCACATTTGTGGAGATAATAAGAAGCCCATTTTCTGTTCTTTCAAATTTTTGTTGCTTCTTTGTTTCTGTTATGTGTTTGTAATATTAAGGGGAGCACCCTTCATCACTTTTCAAAAACCAAATCCCGAATGGTCAAGTTATTTCAAACTTGTCATGTAACCATTGGGAGTGCCTACATTATCCCTTTCAGGTGGGTGGTAGGATAATGATGTACTTTGATATTTAAAAATCAATAAAAGTAACCATTTTCTTGCATTCTGAAGGAAACAGTCACCGTGTATGGTCGGGTATGGATAGAGGGGCATGTGAGTCTAAAACAAAAATTTAGGGGTATGAATCTACTTCCATTTGTTCTTGGTCTCATGTGTTGATCGATCTTGGTTTGAAAGTTATTCCATTTTCAAACTCACTACCTAGATTATAGGCTCTAATTCAAGGTTTCTTAGTAAATTAAGTGTATTTCTCCTTCCCACCATGGGAATTTGATGGCCCTTGGTGGAAAGATTTTTGTTAGGATTCCTTTTGATATTCTGCAAGATAGGTTCTTCAATTTTTAGGGAAGTGGGAGAAAAGTGATGCCCTAGGTGTATATCCTTATGTATGCACCCTCACAGAATTAGGACAACAGTCATAACTTTTGTTTGGGGATTGACCAGAAGCTCTAAGTTAGAGGAAAAGTCATTTTTGCACACCCTCACATGATCCAATCATTATTTTGGGCATTGGATGCATCTAAAGGACTCTTGTAGTGTAAATGGAGGCCTAATTAGGGCTAATCTATGGAGCAATTTTGTGTGTCATTCTATTTTCCTTCTAATTTCAAGTTCTAGGGCTTTAGTCCAAGGTCATAGGCCATAAAGGGTGTCTAAATCCCTAACTATTTCATAGAGTCATGTGGAATAATATCACTTGAGATCAAAATTCCCTCTGAAAAAGGCTACAAGCATAATCTTGTGATTGTGAAGTAACCATGTCTTATGGATTGCATTTGAGTGAAATAACCATTGGAACTATTCAATAGGGTCCTAAATAGACCATAACTACAAGCCTAGGTCACCCCTAGTCCTATATTTCATTTTGGGGTTATCATTGTAAATCAGGGTCATTTGCTTGAGGGACCAACCCTGGTAATTGGTGTTGAAGGATTGGTGAAACCTAGTGATTAGGTTATCCTTGGGGTTCTTGGGTTTTAATAACCTTAATCAAGTCCTTCTCCCACACTTTTGATAAGTATTAAGTATTTTGGCTTTGAAATTTGGTGATATATGGTACCTTGGCCTATTTGAGACCTTTTGACAAAGCTTCGAATTGCCCACTTTGCATCATAGAGTTAGTAATTGCAACTGATAGTTCTAAGGACATTGTAGGATGTCACAAATCACAACCATCTTGATTATGTTTGATGTCCCAAGCAGATCAATGCTTAATAGTGTAGCGGAATGATACCAATAAGCACAAAAGTTCAACCAGCATGTTGTTCCTATAAAGAATATAGAATCACTCTATATTCTGGAAACTCACAGAGAGATGCTTTGTTTCAACAAAAAATTAATTCAAGAAACCCCCAAAACTAGGCAGCACATAAACACAAAACAAAGATGGAGATATGCAAGCTTCTTCTTGCTTCTTAACTGGAAATAACTTCTACAAACAAAATAAACTTGCAGCTATCTAGGGCTGCATACAAACTTCAAAAAGGTTCTCCAAACTCTTACAAAATATCTGGAGTAATCATTGCTCAACAAGACAATTACAAATAATTGCTGCTGCAATAAAAACATGTCTCTAATTAAACAGAGCACTTACAAAAACCAAACTATTTGCTGTTGCTGCAGAAATATTCTGCTTACAAGTCTATTTTTGAAAGAATAAAGACATTCTTTCCTTTATAGATTATTTTCTATCCAAAGACAAAATCAGATTTCAAAAAATCAGATTTGAACTTATCTCCCAAAGTCCACACAAAATTTGATTTAAACATATTTGCACAAATTCGACAAAAAATTAGATTTAACTTTATCAGTCATAAAGGCTCGAGGCAATTTGATTTGGAAATCCAACACTCCCACTTTGTCCTGAGCTAACAATCATGATCATGCTTGATCCAAATGAACAACACCCAGATTTATCCTTAGGCAGTCAAAACTTGCAATGCCCAATGGCTTGGTGAATATGTCTCCTAGCTGTTGCTCTAACCTGCAAAACTCCATTTTTATTTCACCATGCTCAACTAATTCTCTAATAAAATGATACACGATTTCAATGTGATTTCTTCTTCCATGAAACATGGGACTTTTAGACAAATCTATTGAGGAAATATTGTCACAAAATATTGTGGTTCCATCCTCTTGTTCTTTCTTCAAATCTGCCAAGATCCTTCTCAGCCAAATAGCTTGACATGCTACTGCATTTGTTGCTATATAATCAGCCTCTGCAGTAGATTGAGAAACTATGGGTTTCTTCTTAGAAGCCCAAGAGATTACACCTGAACCCATGTGAAATATATATCTAGAAGTACTCTTCTGATCATCTAAACTCCCTGCCCAATCACTATCTATGTAACCAATCAATCCAAAATCATTTGTTGTAGTATACAAAATACCATATCCCTTGGTGCCATTGACATACCTTAGGATTCTCTTTCTCGCTTGCCAATGGGAGTCCTTTGGAGTTTCCATAAATATAGAAATCAAACTTAGTGCATGCATTATGTCTGGTCTAGTAGCTGTTAAATACATCAAATTTCCAACCAAGCTTTTAAACAAAGTCAGATTCAGATTGCTACTACAATCATTCTTGCTTAGCTTTAAACCTAATGTAGTTGGTGTTGGGACAACCTTTCTACTCGACATTCTAAATCTCTCCAAGATTTCATTTGCATATATTTCTTGAGAAATAAAAACACCATTATGCATTTGTTTTACTTCTATGCCTAGAAAATATCTTAAGAGACCTAAGTCTGACATTTTAAACTCTCTTTTAATGGCCTCTTTAAAATCAGCAATGAGGAAATCATTATCCCTAGTAAAAATTATATCATCAACATACAAGAAAATAATTAAAATATTACCATTTTATGCCTTGATGTAAAGAGTGGGCTCACGATCATTTTTTCAAAGGCCATTGCTCATCAAATATGAGTCAATTCTTCTATACCATGCCATTGGAGCTTGCTTCAGCCCATAAAGAGCCTTCTTCAGCCTATACAATTTACCTTCATAACCCAAAACTTCATAACTAGGTGGCTTCTCCACATAAACCTCTCCTTTCAATACTCCATTCAAGAAGGTAGATTTCACATCCATTTGATATACCTTCCATTGGTGATGGGTTGAAATTTCTATGACAACACGCACAGTTTCCATTCTTGCAACATGGGCATAGGTCTCATCATAATCTCTACCAAACTGCTATTTGTACCCCTTGACCACCAATCGAGCCTTATGCCTATGTATTTTTCCTTCAGCATTCCTCTCGGTCTTTTAGACTCATTTAACCCCAATAACTTTTGGGTTGGGAGGTAAATTAGTTAGCTCCCAAGTTTCATTTATTTCTATTGCATCTATTTCCTCATACACGGCCTTACACCATTTTTCTTCTTTTTCAGCATCCTCAAAATAAATTGGATCACTATGAGAAAATAATGCAAAATTGATGTTTTCATTAAATTCAATTTCATACCTTTCATCTTTGTAAATCTCCCTTAGACTCTTGGTCTTTCTTGGCACTAGGGAGGTGAGAGTGGGATCACAACTCTCAGAATTACTGATGTTGGTCGCTACTAGGCCAATTTGCAGCCTTCTAGAGCCTTCTATATCTACTGTTATATCATCTTGTTGATCACTAACATCATCATCTTCAGCAATAATAGGCACTTTACTTGAAGTGCATGAAGACATGTCCACCGAGCCATCCCATGACTCATTCTCAATTAACTCCATGTATCTTGAAATGATGATCTTTTTGGTGACTAGGTTATACAATATATATGCCTTTGAATCAAGATTGTATCCCACAAAGATACACTTCACACCCTTTTCATCCAACTTTTTCTTTCACTCCTTTGGCACGTGTGCATATGAAATACACCCAAACAATCTCAAGTGTTCAACCGTCCATCTATTTTTCGCCCATGTTTCTAATAGAATCTTGTCACAGACTGCCTCTGTAGGAATTCTATTTATCAAATAAATAGTTTTTGCTATAGCTTCTCCTTAATATTCAATTGGAAGTCCCTTTTCTTTCATCATACTCCTTTCCATCTCAAGTATGGTCCTATTTTTTCTTTTAGCCACTCCATTTTGCTGCGGAGTATAACTGGTTGTTAGCTCCTTCTTTATGCCATTCTACTTGCAAAATTTTAGAAAAATATTGGAGGTATATTCCCCCCTCTATTTTACCTTAGGACTTTAAGATTGTGTCCACTTTATTTTTCAACCTAGGCTTTAAATTCTAAAAACTTAACAAAAGCTTCAAATTTATTTTGCATAAAATATACCCATGTTCTATGGCTAAAATCATTTATGAAGGTCATAAAATAAATACCCCCCCAATGGAAATGATTTGCATAGGGCTAGCTAAATTAGTATGCACAAACTCTAATGGTGCTCTTTTCCTTCTAGAGTTTCTAGAATTAAAGGGCATCCTATGGTGCTTACCCAAAATGCAAGCCTCACACTTGCTACTGAACTCTTTAATACATGGAAAATTACCTACCATTATTTTCTTGGACAATAAACTTAAACCAACATAGGAAAGATGTCCATACCTTAAATGCCATAGCTTCGAGGGGTTTTCAATCATTCTCTTGAAGGTTGATTGGTGTACTATTGTACATGCTTTCTTGGGAGATGCAGCTGCTAAAATTGAAGAGAAACACATCTCTACCTTTAATCAAAACATTCAATTATTTGTCATTTGGGCTGCTACAATATTTTTCTTACTCCCATCCTTCTCATAAATGACACATTGGCCATTCTCCATCAGCACTTTATGTCCATTTTGAATGATTTGTCCAACACTCATCAAATTGTGCTTTATCCCTGGGGCAAAATAATCATTCTAAATTTCTTGTTTCTCACCTTGCTTGGTGCGGATCATAATAGATCCTTTGCCCACAACTGGAAAAATTCCATTGTTCCCCATTCTAATTTTAGACTTTATATATTTATCAAAGAAATAAAAAATATTTTCATTACCACTCATGTGGTTACTACAACCGCTATCCAAATACCATACTTCGGGGCTGCCTTCTTCACCAAAATTGCACATGATGAAGGTTGTGGGATTATTTCCATTACCCACTTTCACATCACCAACATTTGCACTTTTCTTTGACTGATCACTTTGCTTCTTCCAACATTCACTTGCATAGTGCCTAAATTTATGGCAATAATAACACTCAAGATTACTCATGTTCGAGCTATTCTTCTTCTTGCCTCCTCCAGAATT
Organism: Thuja plicata; assembly: GCA_018584345.1. Classification (NCBI taxonomy): domain Eukaryota; kingdom Viridiplantae; phylum Streptophyta; class Pinopsida; order Cupressales; family Cupressaceae; genus Thuja; species Thuja plicata. Next base: position 5,682,614 of record MU228138.1, read on the forward strand.
ATTCTGAGAGTTGCTAGCTCCCTCATTTTTGGATGCTTGTTTTGAGATTTCTCCTCCAGAATTTTATTGTTCGGAGTTGCCACAACATTATCCTCTTGAGCCTCTTCCATATTTGATTCTTCCTCTCCCCCTGCCTCTTGCATTGGATTGAGCTCTGAAAGCTTGCTCTTGAGAAGAATTTGCTAATCTATTTATGTAATGCTCATGGGTTTGGAAAGAACCCATTAACTCATCAACAATCAATGTTGAGATATCCTTTGCCTCTTCAAAGGAAATAACTAGAGTATCAAATTTTGAGGGCACACTTCTCAAAATTTTCTCTACTATTCTTTTCTCCTCCATAGTTTCTCGATTGGTTCTCAACTGGTTTATCAAAATAGAGAGTCTTGAGCTGAAATATGAAATGGACTCATTGTCCTTCATGAGAAAAGTCTCAAATTCTCTTCGAAGCATTTGGAGCTTCACCACACAAACATTTTTTCCCTTCAAAACTAGCATAAAGGATATCCCAAGCTTCTCTGGAATAATCAGCTACTGCTATTCTGGGAAAGATTGCTTTTGTCAAGGCAGTTTGAATAAAGCTCAAAGCTTTTGCATCTTTCGTCCTTGACTCCTTCAACTGAGTCTTATGATTTTTTGTGAGGGAAGGAAATATAGATGGATCAGTCACATCCACAAAACCATTGACCACAAGCTCCCATAAATCATTTGCAACCATTACGGTCTTCATCTTCATTTCCCAAACATCATAATTTTTCCATTAAAGGATGGTGGCTACTTCCAACTCTTTCCTACATCTCCAGCCATGTCTCCTGTGCAAGAAAAAAAATTGCCCAGAAAAACAAATGCCCAAACTCACAAGGATTGAGGGCCAATCAACTCTAATACCATGTAAAAATTATAGAATCACTCTATATTTTGGAAAATCACACAAAGATGCTCTATTTCAACAAACAATTAATTCAAGAAACCCCAAAATAGGGCAGCACATAAACACAAAACAAAGATGGAGATATGAAAGCTTCTTCTTGCTTCTATTAACATGAAATAACTTCTACAACCAAAATAAACATGCAGCTATCTGGGGTTGCATACAAACTTCAAAGAGCTTCTCAATACTCTTACAAAATGTCTGGAGAAATCACTTGTCAACAAGACAATTAAAAATAATTGCTTCTACAATAAAAACAAGTCTTTGATAAAACAACGTACTTACAAAAAATAAACTATTTGTTGTTGTTGCAAAAATATACTTCTTACAAGTCTATTTTTGAAAGAATAAAGACATTGTTTCCTTTATAGATTATTTGTTGTCCAAAGAAAGAATAAGATTTCAAAAAATTTGATTTAAACTTATCTCCCAAAGTCCACACAAAATTTGATTTAAACATATTTGCAAAAAGTCCACAAAAAATTAGATTTAACTTTATCAATCATAAAGGATCAGGGCAATCTGATTTGAAAATCCAACAGTTCTTGTTTAAATTCGTACAAAATTTGATTATTTGATTTGTTCACCTCACGACATCAGATTTACAATTGTAACTCAACTGACGCATTCCATGAAGCAAGGTGAATTTTCCACCCCATTGCTTCCAAGTCCCTTGCCAAGAGCCTGATGACATATAATTGATTAAATATTTAAAGATGTTAAGTTGATGATCATGCAAGGCATTAAATTAGTTAATGTATTGTATTGTCATTGATGTCAACATAATGTAATATATATGGTCATGGAAATACTGCCAAAGACTTTAAAGAGACGATGAATAAAAGGATATGATATCAGTAATGCATACAAGTCAAGTATTCACAAAATGACTATATACACCAACGGAGTGCACCCAATGGTTAGAGTAAAAGAACAAAGTTATAGTGTTACTCGATGAGAAAATGCACAACATTATCGATGAGCAATAGTATTTCCTGATAAGGAAAGCACAAATTAACCCGATGGATAGAAATATAATGTTTCCCGATAGATGGAGATCCCAAAGAGAACTAAAGTCACACCGAAGGAATAGTCAGTCATCACTGATAACTAACTGAAGTGTTGACCGATAGAACAAAGAGCTTAGAAAATGAAAAAATGCTTAGCTATCAAGAGCTAAAGATAGAGTTAACTAATACTTATCATTGTTTTAATCATCCAAATAAAGTTGAAGATAAGTAATTGATTTGAAGTTGCTTTGTCCAGTTTGCAAGAAGATCTCTTCGAGATCAAATTAGAGATTTTCTTTAAATCTATTGGCAAAGATTGTTGAACACGCCAAGATCAAGAAATCCAAGGAAAGTGGAAATAATGTCTATAAGAGACAAACCCAATTCATTACAAATTATGGGGTGAACTAAAGAAGAGGAAATATGAAGAAGAAGAAATTCTTCATTCAGTACTGATCAACAAGCTGAAGGAAAGAGCTAGATTCTGCAGACACCGACGAACAGTGAGACAAGCATTAGACACCAAAACAAGTGTGGAGCAAAGGTATACTTGATTACAATTATCAGGAAGGTAATGGACCTCCAATAGATCTGAAAATCTGCAACTGAGTTGTATGTATGAACAGATCATTAGTGTTTCAGTTTAACCATTGAAGCATAAAGTCTCTTAACCAAGCAAGACTTAAAAGTCTCTACAATTGAGATACATCCCAAATAGTATCAAAAAGTTTGATCATGAAAGTAGCATTGGATATGCCTGATACCTATGGAAATGCAAAGTGAGTGTTTTTTCAAGGATGGTAGCATTAGATGCCAGATAATAGGTGACAAACTATCTTTTAAATCATGTAACAAGGTCAGACCTAATAGTTTGTTTGTAACCTTTAACAGAGTTGGCTCTTAACAGGGCTCACTTTAGAAGAGTGAAAATTTGGGGTACCTGTCCCAGTGGTTTTTCCCCTAATAGGGTTTCCAAATTAAAAATCCATGTGTTATGTGTGTACGATTCATTTATTTATTGTTTTTCATCCCACGTAGTTAATTCTGGATTGATCGGTATACTTTACATATTTACTATGTTTTGGTAAATAGTTGACTGTGTATCGGTAATCATACAGAAGAAGGGTTAATAAATCAATCTGACAAGTAGTAGTTATTATAATTATTTCAAGGAATTCATCTTGTAGGACTAAAGATAACTAGAGGCATAATCTATGGTTACAAGTTTTAAGGGTTGATTTTAAGGATTAAATTTTGAGGCCACTAATTCACCCCCCCCTCTTAGTTATTACTAACAATTCATATCCGAGCTTATGTTCTTAGAAGGAAGGTTTCAAGATGTAAGCTAAAGATCACAAGATGAACCGACGAGATGTGCCCAAGCTAAACAAAGATAATTTTGCTTCATGGCAGAGTAGAATAATACTCCACTTATTAGGTATTGGTAATGATGTTACTCAATAGATAGATACTGAATATGTGTTTCCCATAGGTGCACCAACAATTTAACAAATGAGAGAGAATAATGAACACAATTGCATCATGATAGAACTTTCTTCCTCACTCTCTGATGCTGAATTTGAAGATGTACAAACCTAAAAAACTAAAAAGTAGATGTGGGACAAATTGATGCTTGTACATGGTGGTGACAAGAAAGTTTTGAGAGCCAAGGCAGAAAGCCTTAGAGGAAATTTTGATGATATCAAAATGAAAGAAGGTGAAAGCATCACTTAGTATAGCATAAGAATCAAACAGGTAGTCAATGCAATCTGAGGAGTTGGAGGTGTACTAGATGAAGATAGAGTGGTATGTAAAATTATAAGAACCTTACCGCCTACTTATGCTATTAGAGTATTTTCTATACAAGAAATGAGAGCAGTAGAAAATAACAATGTTACTCTAGACAGTTTGATTGGAAGACTGATTTCATTTGAGATGAATAACTTTGATAATAGTGTCTTACCAAGCATAGAGACTTCATTCAAAACTTCTATGAGAATAAGTAAGTCAAGTCATAAAAACACTATGAGAAAAAATAGTGATAGTGAATGTGAAGAAGAGGATTTTGATGAAATTGAAGCACTTATGGCTAGAAGAATGTAGAGAGGCAAAGGTAAATACAAAGGTAAATTACCACTTGCTTGTTTTAATTGTAAAGAGATTGGAAACTTTGCTACAAGATGTCCTAACAGGAGAAAAGATGATAGAAGTAATGACAGATCATTTGAGAATAAATTTAACAAAGGTGATTACAAAAGCTACTGACAATTAGAAAGAACAGATACCCGAGACTACAAGGACAAAGGAAAGAAAGCCAGTTACCTAGGTAAATACAAAGATGATGACACTAAAACTGAATCTGATGAAGACATCGATATGGTATTTGTATTAGTGAAAGATGATTCAGATGATGATGAAGAAAGGTATTTAGAAATAGCTCTCATATCTAAGGTTAACAAAAAATATGTTTGGATCATAGATAGTGGCTATACTCACCATATGACCGGTGATAAGCAAAATTTTGAGACTTTTGAATACTACAATGGTGGATCAATAAGAATGGGTAATGATACACCTTGTCCAGTTGAAGGTAGAGGAACTATAATGTTGAATAACCAGATAAAATGTGAAAATTCTTATTGGGTGAATGGATTGAATTATAATCTATTGACTGTTTCTCAGTTGAATAATTCATCTCACAAGGTAGCATTTGAAAATAAGAAGGCAAAGATATTCAATAAATCAGGAAATATGATTGGTACTGGTGAGTAGACAAAAGGTAACTTATTCTAACTGAATGATACTGACACCACTTGTTTTATTTCTACAAAAAAAGACATATGGTTGTGGCACAAAAGATTGTGTCATGTGAAATTTGACAACATGATAAAGATAAGCAAAAAGAGGAATCTCAGAGGCTTACCGACGATGACCAAGCCTGACAACAACATGTGTAAGAATTGTCAAAAAGGTAAAATGACCAAGTCTAGTTTTAAAAGCGAAATCCATACATCTGATGCAATTCTAGAATCAGTCCATGCTGATTTATGTGGACTGATGAGGACAAAGAGTTATTATGGAGATAGATATTTTATTCTCTTTGTGTATGACTTTTCTAGAATGATGACAAATATGTTTCTAAAAGATAAATCAGAATCATTCAAGATGTTTAAACGGTACAAAGAAATGGTTGAGAAGAAAGGTGGTAAGGAGTTAAAGTGCTTAAGATCAGATAGAGGAGGGGAATTTATTTCAGATGAATTCACTATTCACTAACTTTTGCAATGAGAATGGAATCAAAATACATGTCTTTGTACCAAGAACACCACAGCAAAATGGAATTCCTAAAAGAAGGAACAGATCCATAGTTGATTGTGAAAGGACACTGATGATAGAGAAAGGGATCACCCAAATATTCTGGAGGGAAGCTGTCAGTATTGCTGTTTACATATTGAACATTGTACAATTAAAGGACACCAAGAAGACACCCTATGAGCTTTGGTATGGTTACACATCCAATGTAAGTTACTTTAAATTTTTGGGTAGTCAATGTTATATCTTAAAATATGATAGAAATGGAAAACATGAATCTAAGAGTGATGAAGGAATATTCCTAGGGTATTCCACCAAAACCAAGGCTTATAAATGTCTAAATAAAGCCTCTAACAAAATTGTTTAAAGTGCAAATGTAAAGATAGATGAATTTGCACAGAATAATGAAAAGGAAAGAACTAAAGAAATAGAGGACTACATCAGTTTTGCTTATAATGAATAACCTGACACTCTACCCAACCAACAATGTAGAGCTCCCAAGCAACATATCATTTCACCCGACCATCAGGCTGCAAATACTGACGATCAGGATATTGCTCAATAAGATGCACAAAGTGATGGAGAATAGAATGAAGAAAAAAATGATGATCATGATAATAGACAGAGGATTGAACTTGTACTTGCAAGATATGTAAGAAGGAATCATCCACAGGACCAAATAATAGGAGACAAGAAGGCTAGTATGAGAACCAGAAGTAAGTCTCTAAAAACAAGATGTCTTATTTGTGATTAGGAGCCTAAATCTGTTAATGTTGTTCTTGATAATGATGAATGGATAAGTGCTATGAATGAGGAAATTGAGTAGATAGAGAAAAAAAAGACATGGACACTTGTACCGAGACCAGATGACAAGAATGTCATCAATACAAAATGGATATTCAAGAATAAGCTGAATGAGAATGGAGAAGTCACCAGAAACAAAGAAAGACTAGTATGCAAGGGGTATGCACAAGGAGAAGGAATTGACTATGGAGAGACTTTTGCACCTATTTCTAGGCTAGAAGGAGTAAGGATATTACTTGCTTATGCTGCATATAAAGGCTTTAAGGTATACCATATGGATGTCAAATCTGCATTCCAAAATAGAATACTTGAAGAAGAGGTATACATTGAGCAACCAGAAGGGTTTTTTAATCCAAACAAGAGAAACATGGTGTGTAGACTTCACAAAGACTTATATGGATTGAAACAAGCACCCTGAGCCTCATATGAAATACTTCATTCCTATCTTATAAGTATTCGATTTGTAAGGAATAGTGAAAATAGTAATCTTTATTTGAAGGAAGATACTGATTCTAACATTTTGATTGCTAAAAGATTTGTTGATGACATCATATTTGGAGGCAATGATATGCTATGCAAATCATTTGCTAATGAGATGAGAAAAGAATTTAAAATGTCTGTGTTTGGAGAGATCAAGTTCTTTCTTGGTTTGCAGATCATGCAACAAGATGAAGGTATTTTCATTACCCAATCAAAGTACATCAAAGAAGTACTAAAAATATTCAAGATGGAAGAGTCCAAACCAGTTGGAACACTGATGGCTATTGGATATAAGATGAAAAAAGAGGACAAGTCATCAGAGGTAAATCAAAGTTTGTACAAATCAATGATTGGAAAACTCATGTATGTTGTACATAATAGACCAGATATTGCACATGCAGTAGGAGTAGTTGCAATATTTTTTTCTAATCCCAGGGAATCACATATGACTGCTGTGAAAAGAATCCTAAGATATCTAAAGAATACTGAGGAATATAGCTTATGGTATAGAAGAGAAAGCAAATTTGAGCTTAAGGTGTTTACCAACGCTGATTATGCTGGAAACATTGATGACTAGAAGAGAACAACTGGAGGAGCATTATCTATGGGTGACAGACTTGTAACATGGATCAATAAGAAGGAAGGGTGCATCTCTCAATCTATTGCAGAAGTAGAGTATGTTTTTGCTGCTACAAATTGCTCATATATTGCATGGATCAAACAGTTACTAGAAGGTATACATATGAAAATTCTTGAATCAGTCATTATCTATTGTGATTATACCAGTGCAATAAATATTTCCAAGAATTTAGTCATGCATGCTAAGACAAAGAATATTGCCATCAAGTATCATTATTTGAGAGAACAAGTTCAGGAAAAGGAAGTGATACTTGATCATGTGCAATCTAAGGAACAACTAGATGATATCTCCACCAAGCCAATGCCCAAGGATGCATTTGAATACTTGAGAAAGAGACTAGGGGTCAAACCCTTGTCTACTAGTCATTAAGATGACTAGAAGGCTGCATCAACCGATATATTGTCAAAATATCATTCGTGTTGATGCAAGCAAAGAGATGAAATCCAAAGATAAATATATGCACAACAATGTATTTATCTACTCTGAGCAACAAAGTTATTATCGATGGATTGGGAAATTCAAGGAATATATTTTTGATAGAAAAGATCCATTTGACATTCTTTATCAAAAATATGTGTTTGGCATTGCTGTCAAAGGGAGAGAGTTATCTCATTATCATAGTAATGAAAGGAGAGAGTTTATCCACTATCCTCAAAGGAAGAGATAAGATTATATCCATCACAGTATCCAAAGGGAGAGAAGAAATCAGAAAAAGAGAAAATTTGACTCAGGGAGAGATTTCATCCATCTAAGGGAGAGCAATAACAAAGGAACAATGTCAAAAGAAAAAGAGATAATCAAGAAGGCTAACACCCAAGGAAGAGCACATAATCAAAATAGAGGAATCAGATGATACATTCATCTAGAGAAGGGATAAATATTGAAGACAACCACTGTGCAAGAATCAAATCTAAGCTATTTGAGCTTATTGATAGCTAGACATTTTTAATAGTTACATTAGAAAAGCTTGATGAAAACTTTATATTTCATATTGTATTAGCAATAATCTAGTATGATAATGTAGTATGTTTCCATCAATGCCAAAGGGAGAGATTCATGACACATAACTAATCAAATGTTTAAAGATGTTAAGTTGATGATCATGCAAGGCATGAAATTTGTTAATGTATTGTATTGTCATTAATGTCAACTTAATGTAATCTATATGGTCATGGAAATATTGCCAAAGACTTCAAAGAAACAATGAATAAAAGGTTATGCTACAAGTAATGCATACAAGTCAAGTATTCAAAAAATGATTGTATACACCAATGGAGTGCACTCGATGGTTAGAGTAAAAGAACAAAGTCACAGTGTTACCCGACGAGCAAATGCACAACATTACCAATGAGAAAAGTTACAGTATTTTCTGATGAGAAAAGAATAGAGTATCCTGATGGAAAGAAATATAATGTTTCCCGACGGATGGAGATCCCAAAGAAAACTGAAGTCACACTGATAGAATAGTCTGTTATCACCGAAAACTAACCGAAGTGTTGACTAACAGAACATACAGCTCAGAAACTGACAAAATGCTTAGGTATCAAGAGGTAAAGATAGAGTTAAGTAATAATTATAATTTTTTTAATCATCTAGATAAAGCCAAAGATAAGTAATTGATTTGAAGCTCCTTTATCCAATTGGCAAGAAGATCTCTGTGAGATCAAACTAGAGATTTGCTTTAAATATATTGGCAAAGATTGTTGAACATGCCAAGATCAAGAAAGCCAAGAAAAGAGGAAATCATGTCTATAAGAGACAAACCCAATTCATTACAAATTGTGGGGTGAAAATAAGAAGAGGAAAGATGCTAAAGGAAATTTGAAGAAGAATAAAGTCCTCATTCAGTGCTGATAAACAAGCTGAAGGAAAGAGCTAGATTCTGTAGACACCGACAAACAGTGAGACAAGCATCATAGAGAAGAACAAGTGTGGAGCAAAAGTATACTTAATTATAATGATTAGAAAGGTAATGTACCTAAAATAGATCTAAAAATATTTAATTAAGTTGTATGTATGAATAGATCATTAGTGTTTCAATTTAACCATTGAAGCATAAAGTCTCTTAACCGAGCAGGACTTAAAATTCTCTACAATTGGGATACATCCCAAGAAGTATCAAAATGTTTGGTCATGAAAGTAGCATTTGATATGCTTGATACCTATTGATAGGCCAAGTGAGTGTTTGAGCAAGGATGGTAGCATTAGACGCCAGATACTAGGTGACAAACTATCTTTTAAATCCTCTAACAAGGTCACACCTAACAATGTGTTTGTAACCTTTAATAGGGTTGGCTCTTAACATGGCTCACTTCAGAAGAGTGAAAATTTGGGGTACCGGTCCCAGTGGTTTTTCCCCTAACAGGGTTTCCACATTAAAAATCCATGTGTTATGTGTGTATGATTCATTTATTTATTGTTTTTCATCTCACATAGTTAATTCTAGATTGATCAGTATACTCTACATATTTACTATGTTTTGGTAAATAGTTGACTACTTATCAGTAATCATAGAGAAGAAGGGTTAACAAAGAAATCTGACAAGTGGTAAGTTATGATAATTATTTCAAGGAATTCATCTTGTAGGACTAAAGATAACTAGAGGCATAATCTATGGTTACAAGTTTTGAGGGTTGACTTAAGGATTAATTTTTGAGACCACTTATTCACCCCCCTCCCCTCTTAGTTATTACTAACAAAGCCTTCATTTCCTCTTGATACATCTCATGGGGGAGACATCTCCAATCTAGTAAACAATGTAGGTCTGATTCAAGATGCTACTGGGCTAACTTAATTGGTCACACATGAGGATGGCCATAGAGTCTAGTGTCAAATCATCTAATTAGATGCATCCATACAATAACCATAATGTTTACTATGAGAGCCTCCATGTAGAAATTAGATGCCTTGCATACATTTTTTTATTGGTGAATTGGAAGTTGAAAATCATAATCTTGTGGTTGAGGTTATTTCTAATAATGTTTCTTAGTAAATTTTGAATTTTCCAATGGTCAGCGCTTTAGCCATTCTTAAATTGGAGCATATATATGCAAATAAGGAGAGGAGAGGAATGAAGTGTAAGCAAGAATAGATTCTCAAAGCTCGTGATAGAGGGAGACACATCCACATACTTAATTCTATCATCTCCTTTCCTCTTGGATGATATCACATGATCATCAACAACCTCACCATTATCATTTGAGAAAGCCAAATGTATTGAAGAAAGTCAAATTCAAGACTATCTTTTCATATTGCCAAATCATTATTGTTCTTACTCATTTGCATATGGTGATGGAGGTTCCACTCTTCGTTACTATGTGCCTAATGTTTTCCTTTCTAATAATATTGTTGGAGCAGATGAAACATACAATACTTCACCCTCGTAATCTTTTAATTTTTCTTAGGTGACTAATGAGGCAGTGGTGGCAGTGTTGTCTTTCCATCCTTCCTCATTTTAGGATGCACCGTGATAAGTTAGGTACAATTATACAAGGTGTTTTATTGTTGGTTTCATGTGGTTCTTAATATTTATTTTATACTATGAATGCACACCCACCACTTTTTATGTTTCATGTGCTATGTTGACTTCACGGTTGGATGTGTTTTAATATTGATATGGGCTCCAACAAATCATATTGAATAACGATCAAGGTTCTATGCTATGATGGTTACTAGACTGCAACATTTGTGTTTCACATTTGTAGGGATGGAGACTTGAAAATATGTGGTGCACGCACTCAAATAAACAATATTGACACATTAAAATATTCATCTCAAGCTAGAATTACCATATATAGATGGAGATTAGAATTCCAAAAGAATCTTGTTATAAGTGTTTACTCGTCAGAAAATTTCAAATCAATCTTAAAGAATATATGTCTACAAGTAAAATTTTTTAGTTGGTGAATTAAAATGTTAAATTAGAAATTATGAAAGTGATATTCTTCATGGTAAGTATGTAAATTTTAGGTCAAATTTGGGTTGTAAATTTTTTATGAATATCATTCAGAGGGCATCATCAGGAAAGGAATAAGGAACTCTCATAGAGATGGACTATAATGAAATAAACTATATTTTCATGTGGCTTCTCTTTAAAATGAAAAGGTCCACAATAGTGACCTTGCTAGCTATATTAGCCTGAAATCAAGTGAGGAATGCATCCATCAGTTGGTTGAAAGTGTTGATATAATATACTCAAAGAGAGATATACTGATCCATATCAGTTCCTTCAAGGCGCTGAGAGAACAATTTAAGCAACACATAATCTTGAATATGATAATAATTTTACCAAGTTAAGAAGGAATGAATGTGGATACCCATCACCTCTATAATTTTCAAACATCAAGGACTTAACCCCCTGTGGTAGTGGTGTGCTCAACACCTACATAATGTTAGGGATTTTTCTTGAAAGTTCTTAAAATAGTTTGAATGCTTACTCTTTATTTTCCCAATTTAAACTCATGCAAGAGAAATCCTAATTGTTGAGGAGTAATTTCTCCTTCAAATTTTACATCCATAGGCTCAGGCGGGTGTACCTTCAAATGATTGCTGATGTTCAGTATCTATTATAGTGAATTGGATCTTTTACTAGATTGCTAATTACCTTTTACTGTATCAAAAGATTAAAAAAACCATACAAATGACTATAACAATCTGATATAGAGCTTAACAAGCCAAACCATTAATTTAACAATAGAAAACAATAATTTAATAAGGATTCTCATCCTTCTTCCTTTCGTAGCTCTCTAAACTTAGGAGGGTTAACCTAGTGATTCTATCTTGAAGGAATCAACAAACTGAATTGTATTCTTAATATAATTGCTTAAAACATATATATTATTTGTAATTGAAGTGTAAATGATTGATTTTCTTTAAATATTGGATGATTATCAACTACTTGTCAAACACTAAACTAGTGCCTAATCCTTGGTCAAAGAGTCAATACCAAATGTAAATCTACAATAACTAATTAATGTAAATACATGCAATTTAAGTAGAATGACTTACAGACTACCTTTCACTCCAAAACCCAAGTTATCGGATCCTAATACTAATGATTATCTCTTTGGGATCACTTGGAAGAATTATTCCTTCCTTGAAAGAACTCACAAACAACTACACAATTAACTTATAATTGGCATGTCTAAAATGCCTTGCAAATCAAACATACAAGAGCTATAATAGAAATATAAATAGACAAAACAAGATATAGAATAGAAATTTTAGTTTATTTTATTAATATTGGTACTACTTCAAATACATTCAATAGGAAATAAGCTCAAAACTTAGACAAAATTTTGCAGTCTGTCTTGCAATTATATTTAACCTTGCATCCTCCTACAAAAATGATACAAATGATATATATGGTCTAAAACATCTTGAAATCCTTAAAAATTATAGATGCAACAAGCTTCAGATGGTTTAAGACCTAACCCTAAAAAATAGAAGAAGACAATAAGACTCCAAGTGGTGGAAGGACAAAATATGAATACAATCAAATTAGATCTTTTGAAATCTCATGCTATCTGGCACCTCTATCTAAATATATTTTGGATAGCCTCCAATAGTTATTGTGAGATTTAGTGACCTCCATTATAGGCTAACATACACTAATCTTTCAGATGAAAAACCTCCATGTGCTAAAAAGGTCAGGTTCCAAGTGTTCTTCAACTCTTTATCCATGATGTCGAGGTCAGTTGTTGGAGGCTTCTTTTTCTTGGGATTTGTAAGAACATCCCACGATTGAAGAACTTCCATGTTAAAAAAGTTTAGCCCTCCTTAGGGGGTGTTTTTGACCATCATATTGTCACCTCATTTCTTCATCCTATCCTACTTCTGTGCCTATTTAGGACCCTGATTGGGCCTCTCTAGACACCATATATCCCATTTGGCACATTTTCTAGGGGTCTTGACTCCCTAGGTCAAGGTTGACCTCTACCTTGACCTAGGTCAAGGTTGACCTTGATTTTGGCCTAGGTCCCCCTTTCTAGTTTGAAAGATTGTCAGCTACCGGGGGTCATTAAAAGTTCTTTTCTCGCTTTTGGGTCAGCTATTTTGGGTTCTAAAGTGATGATTCTTAAATTATATTGAATATAGGTCCTCTTGTAGGGATATAGGTCTAATTGGAATTTAATTCTCCTATGTAGGTGTCTCTAAAAGTTTGTGCCCTAGACTCATATATAAGGAAGCCTTCTCCTCTCATTTTCTCTAAGCCAAGCTAGGTAAAATCAAGCATAACCACAAGAAAACAACCATCATAAGGAAAAAAAGTTCAAGCATACATTTTTCTACATGTTTTTAATCTTTCAAAGTGTTCAAGTTTTCCTCTTATGCATTCAAGCCCTGTATTGAAGATCAAGGATTCAATCTTTCAAGCCTTTGAAGGGATTTGGTTCAAGCATTCAAGATTCATCATTCAAGCCCTAGATCTATCCATCATGGTGTTGCGATATCCTTCAAGATCCTTTGTGAATCCTCAAGATTCATTCATTCTCTCTTCAAGGTGGATTCGAAGCATACAATAATGGAGGTTTATGGTTTCTAATATTGAGTCCAATATGTTGTATTTACATACTTGTTTACTTTCAAAATACAATTGCATATCTATTGTATATCATGGCTTCATTATTAGATCCACTTCTACTAATTGCTAGGATTTTTTTATTTAAATTATTGATTTCAAGGTTAATTCCTTAAGCAGGGTTTGACTAAGGAAAATCCCTCCCCCCCAAAAAACAAACGATTTTTCTTTTAGGGATAGGTTTGGAACCGCGATTTGGAGTATAGATTTGGATACCCTTTTTAGAAAACTATCAGGATCCAAAAAAAAAAATTATGTAAGAGATTTTAGGTCAGAATCGAAGGTCAATTCTTCCCTAGGTCAAAATCAAAAATTCTGGGTCAAAGGTGACATTGACTTTAGGGTCAAAATCAGAATTGAGCCAGATCAGAAAATGATTTCTGGGCTTTGTTTGTCTCTACATTTATGTTCCGAATCTGCTTACAGATTTTTAGGAAACTAAGTGTAGGCCCCCCAAAACAACATTCTTCAGATCTGTAGCATTTTGAGGTTAGTACTTTTCTTCAGTTCATTCCAATCAAAGTTTTTAATCTTCCTAAATCTATAACACATTCTTTTCTATAGAATGGAATCTAAGGTCTACCTCTTTACTCTCATTTCCAATTGATTGATTCATTTATGCATTGACCTTTCCTTTGGGGTTAATCAATTTGGATCCTTCCTCTGTGTATTTGAGGTTAAAAGGAACATCTTATCTTCCCCACAGATTTCTTATATTACATATTCACCCCTTACATTTCAATAAACATTCTAATTGCTAATGTAACATTTTTATATCTTACATTTTGGTGAACCTGTGATAGACAACTCTTTCTTTTTGGTGTTAGATGCTTCACCTCTTTTCTTTAGAGACTAGATTTTTCATACATACTAAATTAGTTTTCTTTTATACTCTTGTATTTTAAAAAACAAAAATATCTACATACTCATAAAAAATATTAAAAACATTTATTGTATTTCATTCACTATGAGAATCTTTAAGATGCTTTGGTGAATGTTTATTTTCCTCATTATTCTTATTTTAGCATCTCTTTATAGTACTTATGATGTTTATGAAAGTATCATCCATTTCATCATGTTTGTCACACTTCATGTTTCACTTGCTCATGCTATTATGAGATTAACTAATACTAGTCTTTGCACTTTCAAAAATTTCATCAAAGATTTGTGTAGTGGACTTATTGCTCTTTTGGATTATGTGAAGAATTGGGTAGATGAAAACCCATTTACTAATCTTCGTAATCCTAATCCTATCATTCCTAATCTAGTTCCTAATCCTCCTAATTCTCATCCTATCCTTCCTAATCCAATTCCTAATTTTCCTATTCCTATTTCTCTATCTTCTATCCCTAGTTCTTTCCACACTTATGATGGGGCTTAGGCTAGGGTTCATGATGCAAATGTTAAAGAATTATTTCAGTTACCTTCCCCTTCTTATTTGACTCATGATGATATTAAGAGGAAGAACAAAGAAACCTCTTCTAAACCTATTATTCCGCCATACACAACATTTTCTCATGAACACCATAATAAATCACCTCATGTAGAAGCTTTGCAAGATATGTATACTATCGGATACACTATGGTGGATAAACACATCTATAAGGGTTTAGGGATTGGTGTTAATGAACATGGCATTAAAAGCCCAATTAATTCATCCTCTAAACAAGATATGCATGGTATAGGTTTCCTGCTTTCTCAAATCAAGGTGGTTGATCTTAACTATCATCCTCCTCTTCATGTTCTTCTTCCAACACCTTCCTTAGATCACCCTGATACTCCTGAAGATGTGGCTAATAAAGTGTATGTCTAGTTAATGAATTCTAAGAAATAAATCTTTAAACCTATGCTGAAAATGCTCTCTCTAAATACAAATATCTATTTCACTACAACAATACACATTTACTTGTTGATTGTGTGCATTTTAAGCTATATGTTAGAGAAAGGGCTGGTTTAGGAATTATATCTCATTCCCCTGCACTATTACAACTTCTTCATAATTTTTATATAGGGCATTCCCCTCATTCTTCTATAAATTAGATCATTTTCCCCTCTTATCTCTTAATTTGGGGGCAAGAGGTATTTACTTCCAATCTTCTAGGATCCATTACGCTCTTAGCATGTATTTTTTTTGAGCTTAATTAGTTATTCTTTCCATATTCTATCCTTATAATTTTCTATTATGGTACATATATCCTTCACTCATAATCATTCATGATATCTTTTCTAGGACATTTCTTTTGTAAAGATATATCTTTTTTACAAATATCTCTTGATATAATTTGGTATATCCCTTGCTTTCATTACTGGGAGGTAAGGTATTTTCCTTCCATTGGATGATATCAGTTTTTGGTACTGATCATGTTGTTGATATTCATGTTTTGTCATTGATGTCAACATACATTTCTATGAAGAAGACAGACTGACTACTTAACTAGAATAAGTGTACAAACACTGTATGGATGATTCAGAATGATCAAAGTCTGATTGAGGAAAATTTTTGTGCGTTGACCTTATACCTAAGGTCATTTGACTTTATGTTACATTCTATGGATGTTAGAGTTCATTTGGTGAAGACTGGTTTTTTTGGATTGTAACTGTGATTCTAGACAGAGAAGGTCTCTATGTTTTTGGTATGTCTTTCTGATGGAGATATTTCAGAACTTGCAAGCTTATAGATGGATAGTCGACATATGATAGAGTAATGGGTTGAGTTATATTATTGTTTGGACATTGATGACATCACCTCTGGTGTGTATTATGGAGAAGACCTATTTCCTAGCTAACTTCAGATTTTTAATGTGTGGAAATTAATTATCAACATAGATTGCGGATCTGTAAGTATATGTGATGAATTGCAAATGTTGTATACTTATTATAATTAGTTTTGTTCTTGGAATTTTGACACTATTCCTTGAAAATGCTTGGGTATGTGTAGAGTGGAGCCACTTGAATCTTGCTTGCAAGACTACATATATTCATGTACTCATAGGGATATACGCCTAAATTTAGCCTTGTTTAATTCTATGGGGGACATTTTTGAATGGATTTCCCAATAATCTATAACTTCAACTGAAAGAATTCTTGATTCATCCCGGAAAGGCTGATAATCTTTGTGCAAGGAAAAAATTTATTTCCCTAAGACACTCATCATATTGTTCCCTCACTTGCATTTGGATTCGGCTAATACAACATTATGACTAGAGCCATTGCGTGCTTGGTGATGGATGTATTCTGATTAGCATTTGAGTGTGTACCTGAGTCAATGAGAAAATATTTTCATTCTCCACCTTGAGAATAGGAAAAGATGAGTTTTTGTTTCACCCTCCTAACAATGAAAAATTGTTTGACATGTTCAAAAGACCATTAAAAAGATAATCTTCTCAAAATAATCAACAAGTTTCAAACCCTGGAGTACAAGTGATTTTCACACATTACGACACCTCCTAACACAATCTGGAAACAAGCAACTTCACACACTTTAAAAACAAACTTTACAGAATTGACCAAAATTGACAAAGACATCATAAGATCACATCCCAAATTTCCCAAGTCGCATTTGGTATTTAGGATCGCATCCTATATACTGGTTTGCATTCGGTTAGCACATAGTCACATCCAGATTCTAGGATCGCATTTGGTGTCATCAGAGGCTCGCATATAGGGGCTCACATTCAGGGTAGAGGGTACTTATAGACATTTTTCCTAGAAAGTCCCAGTTGATTAGGATACCCTTTTGGCTCTTTAGTTTTTTGTCTCTTCTGGTCTCCCTGTTGAGAATTTAAAAACTCTTTCAAAATGCATACCTTTCATTGTTTGTCAGTCTTTCACAATCAATTCAATACATGTGGTCACCCACTTTCTACCAACAACTTGGTTCCTAGCTCACTATCAGGGTGTTCTAACCCTCTGACACTGGAATCATTTACATCCACCAACAACAAACAGTTACTTTTACCTAGACACGCCCACTTGAATGATCTGAAATTCTCACTTGAACTATTGGGAAATGTTGACAAAAGTTGAGGAACAACTTCATGGTTAACACAAGACGCAACAAGTACACATCTAAATGATCAAAAGTGCCTCCCAAGATACCACACTTTCAAGGAAAAACTTCCCGTAGTTCCCTTCTTGATCTAGATGCCCCTCAAATGGATAGTGACACTCACAGGTGGAGTGAGGCTTTTGAGGATTATAATGATGGCAAACACCAAAAACCCAAAGACACAGATGAAGAAGAAGAACCCAAGTTCAAACATCCTTTGTTTGAATTCAGCGGTGATGATGAAATCACTAAAGATGAATATGAAAAACTCAAACAAAGCAACAGGTTCCACCAGATAATGGAAAGAATGATTGATGAGGATAAAGAAAAGTACTTCCTTTGTTTAGCTTCCATGGGTGTCAAATTGCCTAAAGATTATGATGTGGAACAACTCAAAGAAAAGGAGGTACCAAATCCTATATCTATTCTCACCAAACAACTCAATTTAATGTAAATAGAGCTCAAAAATTTCAAACAGGAGAAGGAAAAACCTAAAACAAAATACTCTTTGGACACCATTTTTCCATTTCCTTTTGACAAGAGTATCACTATGGTCCTGTTTCCCCCCAATGTGTCAAGGCCAAAGTACAACAAGTACATGGGAGAAACTAACCCACATGACCATGTGAGAGAATTATGTGCTCTTAGCATAGAATACATGCATGAACCTACATACCTCATGCAACTATTTCTAGGAAGTCTAGGAGGTAATGCCATGGAGTGGTTCTCAAAACTAAACCCCAAGGTCAAGACATTCAAAAAGTTGATCCAATGGTTCATTCAACATTACTCGTACAACATCCAACATGATGTAACTATGATGGACCTATGTAACATCAAACAATGAACTGGAGAATCATTTACACACTTCCTACAAAGATGGAGGAAGATTTTTGCATGATATTAAAGGACCATTCCTGAAATAGAGAAGATGGAGATATTTGTTAATAGTCTAGTGCCTGAATTGAACTATGCATTGCAAATGAAAGACTCTCCAAGATTTGACAAAATGATTTCAAATTACCTCTGTATTGAGGAAGTTATGGTCAAAAGGGGAGAGATTACCCTTGAAAATGAAAACAAGACCAACAACTCCAACTCCAAACCTAAATGGTGGAAACAAAACAAAAATTTTGTTAATGACAGAGTGGTTGATGCCTCTAACATTAATCGTAAACCCAAGGTATTAAACCTAACCAATGGCATGCAAGAAAGAAAGGATGCTAAGGTAACAACTCCCATACCTAAAGCAAACAATGATAACAAGAATCATTCATGGACATCAAAACCCCAAAGAACTTTCACTCCTTTGGGAGATCCTCTTTGGACTATTTTAAAAACACTATTGGATTAAAAAGTTCTTAGAATCCTAGATTCCAAACCATGGGAACCAATGGTCAAACCTAGGTGGTGGGATGATAACTCCTATTATGTCTTCCGCAAAAATAAGCGACACAAGACTAATAATTTCCTAAAGCTTAAAAATGTCATCCAATACCTCATTGAAGGAGGTAAGATCAAAGTAGATAGACACAATACCAATGAGGATCATACAACATTCAAAAAACCCTTTCCTAATTATGATCAAGAAGAAACATCTAAAGGGAAAGGTAACAAAGTCAACTACACCTATTGCAAAAATGACAATGTGATCAATATATTAGACATCAAAACTGAATCCATAAATGTGCTCACAATAAAAGGTGCCTCATTTCAATCAAATGCCATAATATGAAGCCAAGCACAAGTTACAATCAAAGGACCTCCAAAACTAACATCAACATCCAAGGTTCCTATTGTAACTATTCCTAAACCAGCATCAAAACATGTGGTTACTATTCCTGGAGCAAAATATGACTTGGTAGATTAGTTGCAACGAACCTCTACCAAAATTTCCAATTTTGAGTTGCTCAAGATATCCATAGTACATAGGGAAATCCTTGAATAAGCTCTACACGCTGCTAATGTTCTAAAAGATATTGATATAAACAAGTTTCAAGTGATGTTCAATCACATCTCAACACCACACTACCTCTCCTTTTTTGAAGAGGATGACAAGTCATTAATGCATCCACATAATCAACCCCTCCATATTGAAGTCCTTATTCATAAATCCTGTGTTAGACGTGTGTTGATAGATGGAGGTGCAGGATTGAATATCTGTACACTAGATCTGATCAAGAGACTAGGTCTCTCAGAACAAACAATTGACTCTAGAAGCAAGATAACGATCAAAGATTATGATGATGAACAAAGATCCTCCAGAGGTCTTATTTTTCTCTATCAGAGTCAGACCGATTGAGAGGAACGTCATATGTTAATTTATGGATCTACCATTGGCCTATAATAACCTACTAGGGAGAGCATGGATTCATGAGATGCAAGCTGTACCATCCACTTACCATCAATGCATAAAATTCCCACATAATGGGGTAGAAGTGACGATTCCTATAGACGCTAACTACACCTGCAACAATATCAAAGAAGGTAGCATGATCCCACACAAAAAAGAGGCTATGAATGTAGTTGCTCCTAAAACTACCAAAGACATGGTTATGAAGAGTTATAGCAAACCCCTAAAACTTGAAGAAATAGGTATGGGAGAGTACAAGCTGGATCTGAATCCCTCGTTGATAGAAATTTCAGTGTCACCAAGATCCTATGGAAAACCTTCATCAAAATTCACACCTATAGCATTCAAATAGCCAAAAGTACACAAAGAAACTGGCATGATAAAGACATCCACATCTTCTTTAGATAACACAGAAGAATAGGCAGTCTTGGACTGGCTTTACAAAGAAGAATTGGTGAAATCTGAGGTCAAACATGTGAAGATATCCCCAAAACAGTATGGAAAGGGATATGATTTCCTCACACAAATGGGTTACAAAGGAAAGGGACCTCTAAATGACATAGGTTGAGGGCTTATTGAACCCATACCCATGGAGTTCTGGAACACAAGAGATAAAAAAGGATTGGGTTTTAATACTAAAACTGATAAACCTTCTTCCAAAGAGAGGCCACCCTCAGATAATGGGAGTGATAAAATAGATGAACTGGAGTAGTGGTCCTATGAAAGATTGCTACATGTTGGTGCACAGGACCCCAACTACCAAGGAGAATGCTACGTAGCCAGCTTTGAGGTACTACAAGATCTTCACACTCCTTTTCTAGTACAACCTCCCCTTCAAGAGGTAGGAGACACCGTAACAACAATTACTCAAGGATTTACATCCTAACTAGGGGATATTGGTCACAATTTCACATGTCCTAGATCTAACACACTTTGATCTACAGATGGCTAACTAAGTGCACCAAATAACCATTGCTGAATACTTAAACAAATCCAATGATGATGTCATAGACTCTCATGACTTTGAATGGGGTCGGCTATCTATTGCCTCTGAAGATATTAGAATAGATACAATTCACTTGTTTGCAGCTCCCTTAGCTCCTATTAAATGATCTGACACTCCTCTCAATGATACTAATCTTCCTGAAGTAGAAGAAGAGTTCCTTCCCCTGATCATTGATGGAGATACTGGTGAATACATAAGTCTAGAAGAATTTCATAGGCTATAAGAAAGAAGCCTCCTCTTACAGAGAGATGATGATAATATTTCTACTGACAATTCGCTAGAGTTTGATCCAAATATGACTAACAATGATCCTTTTAGTGATGATCTCACTCTTATTGATCTAAATATTGAACAAATTAACTTAATAGATCATGTCATGTTAGTTAATGGTCTTGATGCTAACATAATGTTGTCCTTCCTAGCAACTGAATCCCCAACATTGGTACTTCCAGACCTAATTGATTGGACTGAAATAGATCCTACTCCCATCCTCAACTTTCCAAATGACCACACCCTAGCTTGTTTTCTCAATGCTTGTGAACCTTACCCTTCTTCCACCAAAGCAAGGAGTGATAACATGTCATAGGCGAATATCATGTTTCTTAGTCAAAAACTAAAAAAGAAAAAGAAAAAGTGGACTGATGGTGAAAACCACTCTATGGCAGTATCAGATCCCAAAATAGTAAATAAAAAAGATGTATTCGATGGTGAAAACCTCTTCGAGGCACCAAAGGATAAGACTCTTGATATCCTCCCTGAACACTTTCAGGAAAGATCTTCGGTACTGATAGAACCAACACAGCCAGTAAATTTGGGCATTGTTGAAAATCCTCAAATAGTCCACCTTGCACAATCTTTATCAGAAGAGGAGAAGACACAGTTCACAGAGTTCATGAAGGAGAAAAATATTAACTTTGCATGGTCTTATACAGATATTCCAGGTCTAGATCCTAATCTAATCATGCACCACTTGTCTATAGCTCCTGGGATCAAGCCCATAAAGCAAAAAATTAGAAAGATCCATCCTCATGTTGCATTATTGGTAAAAGCAAAGCTGGAAAAGTTGTTAAAAGCAGGATTTATCAGAGTCATTGCATATGGAGGATGGATTTCCAATGTGGTCCTAGTGTCTAAATCTGATAAATCTATCAAGATCTGTACGGACTTCAGAGACTTGAACAAAGCATGTTCGAAAGATGACTTCCCTCTACCAAATATAGACATGATCATAGATCTTACAGCAGGCTTCCAGGTGTATTCATTAATGGATGGATTCTTAGGCTATAATCAAATCAAAATTTCCCTTGAGGATCAAGAGAAAACCGTATTCACATGTGCATGGGGAACCTTTTCCTAGAATGTCATGCCTTTCAGGTTAAAGAATTCTGGCACAACATATCAAAGAGCCATGACAACAATATTCCATGATATGCACAAGAACATGTAGGACTATGTAGATGACACATTGGCTAAATCCAAAGAAAGAGGTACTCACATTGCTAACCTAAGAAAGATATTAGATCAGATGGAACAGTTCCAACTTAGGCTCAACCCAAAGAAATGTTCTTTTGGAGTCCAATCAGGGAAGCTCCTAGGATTCATTGTTTCAGAAAAAGGAATTGAGGTAGACCCTGCAAAAGTTAAGGCTATACTAGAGATGGCCCATCCACGCAATATCAGTCAATTGAGGACACTACAAGGGAGAATCCAATCTATCAGGAGATTCATGTCCCAACTTGCAGATAGGGTCCAACCCTTTACTAAGCTACTACATAAAGGGGTTACCTTCAAATGGGATGAACACTATGAAGAAAACTTTAGAGAATTGAAGGGATACCTGGCTACTCTTCCTATTCTTATGGTGCCTATTCATGGGAATCCCCTACTCCTATATGTTTTAGCTATAGCTACATCCCTAGGAGTATTGCTGGCACAAGATGATGAAATCAAGAAAGAAAGAGCTATCTACTATATTAGTAGAACACTAGTCACTTATGAGCTCAATTATAACATTATTGAAAAAGCATGCTTAGCAGTCATCTTCACATCACAAAAATTAAGGCACTATATGCTACCTCATACAGTAAATCTCATTGCTAAGATTGATCCTCTCAAGTACCTTTTAAGTAGAACAACATTAACGGGACATTTGGTAAAATGGGTCCTAATTCTAAGTGAGTTTTACATTGAATATGTAGAATGAAGAGCTATCAAAGGATAGGTCCTTGCAAATCAATTGGTTGATTCACCACTCCAGGATGATTAGCCTTTACTCATTGAACTCTCTGACTAAACAATCATGCATCTCACTGAATATCCATGGAAGACTTACTTTGATGGTTCATTCACTTAACAAGGATCTGGAGTAGGGGTCCTATTCCTAACTCCTCAAGGCTACAAGATTCCCAAATCTTACAAATTTATGTTTCCATGCACCAACAATATTTCAGAATATGAAGCATTGGTAAACAACCTTAAACTAGCTATGGAGTGGAAGATCATAGAGTTACATGTATATGGTGACTCCCAACTAATTATCTATCAAGTTAATGTGGAGTATCAAATGAAGGATGAAAATTTGATTCCCTACAACCAACTAGTTGATGACCTAAAGAAATACTTTGCCTTTGTCACCTTTCAGCAGATACCAACATCAGAGAACAAAGCTACAGATGCTATGGCTACCTTGGCATCTATGTTACAACTGGAAGAACATTAATTCCACTATGACTTCATGGTGGAAGAACTATCCTATCCTACCAATGATACCCCTGATTACCAGGTAATATGTGCTTTGAATGCCCTAGACCAATCTCAGTATGCCAATATCATTTCTTACCTTTCCGACCAAACTATCCCTAACAATCTATCAAGAAATGAGAAAAGATCCCTGATTAGGACAACATCGCGTTATTTCCTCAAAACTGACAACCTATATCGATGAGGTCTTGATTATACACTTCTTAGGTGTTTAGAACTTGAAGAGTCTAATTTAGCATTAAAATAAGTCGACGAAAGTGTATGTGGATCACACTCAAATGACTTTTCATTGGCCAAGAAACTACTCAAAGTAGGATATTACTGGCCGACCATGTAAAAATATGCTATTTAGTTTTTGAAAGCATGTCTTAAACACCAGACACATGGAAACCTTATCCATGCTCCTACCAGAGAACTTATAGCTTTCATAACACATTGGCCATTTCAGCAATGGGCCTTTGACTTGGTTGGACAAATATATCCTAACTCCTCAAATGGACACAAGTTCATCATTATGGCCACTGAGTATTTCATGAAGTGGGTCAAAGCCATGTCGCTAATCAAAGCCACTAGAAAAAAGATGGCTATGTTCATTCTGAACTACATTATTTGTAGATATGGGATACCCTCTTGAATTATAATAGACAATGGGGGCCAATTTAAAAATCAAGACATTGATGACCTCTATGAAAAATTCCATATCACTCAACATTTCTCCTCAATCTATTATCCTCAAGGTAATGGACAGGCTGAGGCATCCAACAAGAATATTCTCAAGATTCTACATAGAACTGTGAGTAAGTCTTGCATCTACAACTAAATCTGGAATTATGGGCCTACATAACAAGCATAATAACACCAATTGGAGCCATGCCATTTTCTCTAGTCTATGGCACTGAAGTAGTACTACCTATTGAGGTTTAAATCCCATTTTTGTTGATATCTTTACATGGACTGGTTACTGATGAGTAGTACCTCATAGATAGGGTGAATTCTCTAGACTTACTAGATGAGCGCAGGAAACAAGCGTTCGATCACCTCAAAGTGTATCAAGCACGTATGTCCAAAGGCTACAACAAAAAGGTAAAGCCACACAAATTTGAAGTGTGAGATCTTGTCCTCAAAGAGAGTCCTAAGAACCAAACTAATACAGAATAAAATGGAAAGTTTGAACCCAACTGGCTGGGACCTTATATCATCACTGCCACTTTTGGGACTAGAGCTTATCAATTGGCTACACCTGAGGGAGACATTCTTTTAGATCCTATTAATACTCTACATTTGAAGTGGTTCTACGCTTGATGTTTCACTACCAGAGCTTGTACAACAAAAAGTTCTTGCAAAATACCAAAAACATTTAGAAAATTGATCCTAAAGAAATCCAAAAATAGTGGAAAAAGGTCCTATAGAAAGGGTATCATTAGCGAAAACTTGGTAAACAGGCACCTTGATACTACAAAAACATTCAAAAAAGAAAAAATAGCAAAAAATTTGAAAAAGAGAAAAGTGCCTTGATGAGCACCTAGTAAAACAGGCATCTTAGTAGAAAAAAGAAAGAAAAAATATCTTGCTAAGTGGTGAAAATGTGGCAATCAGGTGTCACTTGTGTTCTATGCTCCATCTATCAATGCACTACTGATACTAGGCCTTCATAATTTTGCCTATGCTCAAACGTTGACTTCATTTCCTAAATGACTATCTTATCCTCACTTGGGATTTGTTTGCATTTATGTCTTAGGAATAAGTCATTCTACATCAGGGGCATCTCTGCTAGTATGGTAGGTTATGGTTGCTAGGTTTCTCTAGGATGGTTTTCCTTACGAAAAAAATGTTTCTTGATACATGCAAAACAATGTCACTTTCCAAAACAAGGGTGTCTTTTCAAACCTCCTATATTCGGACATGACACTTACATTAACGGAGTTCCTATGAGGCTAAATTGGATTGCAAACATGAATGGATTATCCTATCAATGCATAGACATGGAACACCATATCACTTATATTCTAATTTTTCAGATTGATGAATCTTTACTATGTTTGACATATGAATGAACAAGTACTCCTTAAACACAGTTTGATAATGGTTTGATTATGATTCTTTCATGTCTTGATGATGTTTTCAACTACGGGAATCTAAGTAATTATAATTTATTTTTTTCATTGATTCACCATTGATGATTTGTTATGTCTTCTTAGTTACTCAATGACGTCTGCGCAAAGACAAAGAGTCACAAGGATAGGGGGAATAATGTTTTCTTGGTTTTCTGCATATGGTGATTGTTCCAAATGATGATATAAATTTCACCTAACTTGGATGTTTATGGTAAGAGCTGGCACTATGGGTAGATAGCTACATATATTTTGATCTTCATTATGTGTAAACTACGATGAGGTTGAAACAATTTCCTTGTCTATTTTCTGATCCAAATTCTTACTAAGGTATACAAATCATAATGTACCCAGGGATATGAATTTTCAAGGTCATTGCAGGTTCAATATCTTTCCTTATTCAGAATCTGGTATATTAAAAGGAAGGTGACTATTTTGTTATCCTAGCTTCTATGCCTTGATGCCTAAGTCTATTTCTGACATTTCAAATAAAACACAGTATTCATACTTTCATAATATCAATGGGTATTAGTGATTGTTGTACTATTAGGTGGTATCCATTCCAAAAGAATTCCTAATGATGATAAAAAGCTATACATTTACATACCATTGACAAAGTCCTAAGAGTTCGCATATAGTTGCATTTAGAGATTGCATGATACATTTATAAAAATAGTAGACGAATAAAGACTTTTTGTGCTAAAAAATGATTTCTATCTTCTTCTAAATATCAAGTTAATTACAAAAATCCATATTACTGATATATCTATCATTGTACATCCATAGCATACATTTTGCATTCATGAAAAGGAGCAACAGGAACATACAAAAATAAAAGCATCCATGTATTGCATTTTTACTTTTTCATCCTACAATGCATTCATACATCTATATTGCATGAAAGAGAACATCAAAAAGAAACATACATTTGCATTTTCACATGAGTATCATTTAAAACATATTTATATCAGTAATCACATCTAATCAAAATGATGTCTAAAATCTAACTCATCAAAGAGACCAAGATATCATCGCATGTACAAAATACATCTACCACATCTATCAAAGCAAAGGGAACTCATGAAACATGTCAGAATATGGAAGCTACATCAGATATATATCATCACAACATGGTACAGATCAAAATATGGAATAGTATGCATAAAGAGTATTAGAGTACCAGTGAGGCTGAATAAATTAGATATACATGTATGAATGTCATATACAAAAGTGGATCTCAGAAGGATCTAAATATAAAAATCTAAGGTCAAGATATACATATAAATGGTACAAATATCATCTCTGCCCCACCCCCTCTCCCTGATTAGGAGGAGGAGGAGGAGGTGGTGGTACAAAAGGAGCTACTGGAGGTGGCATGCCCCCTCTGAATTTTGAGCTAATCATGAAAAAGAAGGTGCTCTCTGACCCTCTGACACTACTGCATGATATAAAGCATAGTAATATGTGGCACTCTGCCCCTGGTGAACCAATGTCTAGGCATGTGTATCTCTCTTAGCTCTGTGCATCTCACCCTACCTGTCCCTCTCTACTCTCAGTCTCTCCAGCTATATATCCCTGTTAGCCAGTAAGGCATCTATAGTAGTAACTCAGGCCTCCAACATTGTAATCCTAGCTCAGAGCTGCTCTCTCCTGCTTGCATCTAGGTAGAGGATCTCTGTCTCTACCGGTATCCTACTCCTACGACCTATCCTATCCTTTGTCTGGTGGTCTATCCTCTGACCCCTGTTACCTCTATCTCTACTACTCTCTTGTAAGCAATGGAATAGTATCTCTCCGAGGAGCCACAAATCTAAATCTCTGGCGCCTACCCTACGCACTACCACTAGCTCCACTTGTATTGATAGCCTCACCACCACCACCCCTATCATCTCCATCATGATCATCATCAGGAGGAGGACACCTACCATCTCTACCATCCCTGCCACCATCATGACCTCCATGCCTACTGGGAGCCCTCTCTCTGTGCACACCTTCCCTACCCCTGGCTAGTTGATCATCACCATCATAGTCTAAGGGCTCCTCTATGCAAGGAATGATCTCCTCAGGAATAGTGAACCGAGGAAATGGGTACTAAAGCATCTCAACAACATATCCATTAGACACACTTGCATCAACTACATCAAGACATAGATCCTAGTCTACTCTGATCATATCCTAGATCTCCTGGTGTGCCATCTCATACTGTAACTATGCACCCCATAATGATGTCTTGTCTCTGGTTCAGGAATATATAGTAATATCCTCTATCCTACCATGCCGATGACCATACTATCTCAGCACTTTGGCAATCATGAACTGCTCCACAACATATCTAGTCCTGCCTATGAGATATCAGCTCTGACATAAGTAAGGAACCTATTGTGCATCTAAGGTCCACACCTCACAATCTAAATATGGCTGCCAAATGACCTCATTCATATCATCAAACAAACGATTCCAATACTCAACCTTGCCTAGATGGGGCTGTTGAAGAAGACCTACATACATATAAACATAGGGCTACTCTTATGCCCTCTGTCTGTCTACAATTGGCCATGTCACATGGATGTGCTCCCAGGCCCAGATCTAAAGAATAAGGATCCCCATAGTCATGCTCCGTGTATAGTGGTATATTATCTCATCTAGCTCTCTAAAGATATGGGCTAAGATACAACTTCCCCATACAAATCTCTATCAGTGGGTAACCATCTGCAAATTCATACCCACCCAACCGACCATAAATCCATGCTGACCCTTATCTAGCATCAGGATGCCACCTACTAGACCTGCTAAATACATAGATAATTGATCATAGTGATCGACCATGTAGTCCTAAGACAAATATCTTCAATCAATAGTGTCATCCTAGAAATATCTATGTGTGGCACCAATGGCCTCGCCAGCTCTCGACTCAAAGAATACCTCATGCCTGATCATTGACACCTGTAGTATCTGCCAGACGTCCTCAAGAGTCATTGTAATCTTTCCAGTTGACAAATGAAAGGTGTTGTGCTCTGAGTGCCATCTCTTGGCAAGAGCAGTCAACAACCCATGGTTTACCCTGATCTTAGGTAAACCTAATCCACAATAGATCATAGTCATCTACTCATCATCAGAAAATAGTCCAAACAATGGCCGCACACGACCAAGGTAAGTGCTGCAAAATGTGATTACCTCAAACTGGGTCTGTTTTGGACAAAAATGACAAAATATCAGTATCATATCTACAACAAAAGGGCAAGTTCCTAATCAGCTAAGTAATTCATAGTTTGTGGCATGTAAACAGGTCAAACAGATTAAAATTCTAAGTCTCCTAACTAGATACGATTCTGAAATAGAAGGGTGCGATCCATTTTACCAGATGCGACCCTGGAAATATAGGATGTGATGGAGTTTACAGGATGTGATCCCTAAAATATAGGATGTGATCCTAGATGTCGGGTATAAGCCTAAACAAATAGGGTATGGCATACTCCTAAATTTTGCCTAAAAATAAGACAAAAACAACCAAAATAGATGTGATCTGGGGTATTCTGGATACGACGTAAGAATTTGAAAAAAATGGATGCAATCTAGGAAAAAACAAATGTGACACAGGATTTGGAGGATGTGATCCAGAATCTTGGATGCGATTCAAAATGGAAAGGGTTGTAAAAGCTACAAAAATTCATAAATTTGAAATTTGCAAAAATTACAGGGTAGTTTGTCAAGCACTTACCGGCGGTGGGTAGTTGGCTGGGCATTGATGTTGGTGTCTCATCTTGAAATGATGCTTCCTCATGGGGACTACCATCTTCTCTATAGAGCTCTCTAAATTACTATGGAGGAAAGTGAAAATGAATAGTGAAATGGTACTTTTTGAGGCTTATATTGGTCTTTTGAGCCATTTAGGAGTTCTGAAACTCCTCCCAGGTATTTACAATTACATTTTTGTTCTCTTTTTGATCAATCAAGAACCAAATCAAGGGTGCCTACAATATTGTCAGCAGTACAGTACCATTCTTACAACAAATTTGAAAAATGCAGATTTGCTTCATTTGTTCCAAACATCGGTCAAATTGCACATTTTATTATAAATCTTGGTCTGACATCATTTTATCTGTCTCATCACTCATATTTTCATGTAATTAACTTGATAATCATGTTTTTATTGTTACAACTTCTTTTCTACTTCTTCTACTTCATTCTCTCTTGTCCTAACCGCTTCTTGCAAGTGATATGTTCTTTCAACTGAGGGATTTACTCATTTCCTTCGATTTTGTTCCTGAGGGGGCATGATCACACTATCAATCAATTAATTTTTTTCTTGAAACAACATTAAAATGACTTTGTTATCAAACAAACTAGGGGTATAACAGTTTCATTGACTAAAGTTGAAACTGTTGGATAGAAAGCTTTGGTTCTCATGAGTTGGATATCTTGTGTTTCCTCATTTTAAAAGATTCTTATTAAGCTCCTGGTAGCTTTATACTAGCTTTTGCATGACAATCAAGTTCAGAATAAGTATTACCAATCTTTCGACGACAACCAAGTTTAGAATTGGTATCTTTAAAAATATTTTATTTATCTTTAGACGATAACCAAGTTCAAAATCAATTCTATTAGTTTAGTTTAATCAAGTGCGAGACTGATCTCATCAACATTTCACTCAACAACCAAGAACAGAATTCTTAATCTTTCTGAAGTCAAAAATAAAAAACTTTCTTTGAATCAATGCACTGCTCGCACATCAATTCAAAGAGGGGAAAATGCAACCACCTGAATTTGGTCTACTCTGACTATGGACCCTATTTTCCCTAAGTGTGATCATACACTTGATTATGTCCAAATGACTCTGTTACTTCTTGGCATAATTCTTTAAATCAATTTAATGTCCTAGGTATTTTTATCACTAAATTATATTAACTATTATAGCCATACAATTTAAATCAATTCAAACCATTTAAATCAATTCAAAATCAAATACGGCTATAGTATTTAATTATAAAGGAATTAAATAAATCCCTAAATCAAATATCCACTTGCAATTAACCCATTCCCCTAGCCTATT
This sequence comes from Thuja plicata, assembly GCA_018584345.1. Classification (NCBI taxonomy): domain Eukaryota; kingdom Viridiplantae; phylum Streptophyta; class Pinopsida; order Cupressales; family Cupressaceae; genus Thuja; species Thuja plicata. The sequence goes on from MU228138.1 coordinate 5,713,699, forward strand.
TAATTTAATTAAAATGGCTATAGTCCCCTAATTATTAAAAAGCAATAAAATGCTTAAATAATTAAATTCCTATATTTTAAATGAATTATATAAGTTTAACTCATTTCATTTATATTCCCTTAAACGCCGACCTAACCTATCTCAACCACTTCTACCCTAGGTTCTAACACATCTCAACCCATTCACCCTTGCTAATCTAATCCTAATTCTAAATTCTACCATAACCCACCTCCTAATGTTGTCACATTGCATTAGGGAAGGATTAACAACTCAACCCACTTGAGAAAGTCCACTTTCTCAAGCATGACTTTCCTAAGGGACCAACTTGCCATGTTGAGTCTTACACCCTTCCCATGCTTCTTTAAGGCTTTCATTAGTGCCTCATTAGTGAAGATACCTTAAGCCCATGTCTCCTCTATGCCTCATTAATGCCCAAGGGATTAATGGCTCTTACACCACCATTAATGAGTCCCTCAACTCATTAATGAACTCTCTCTCTCTCTCTCTCTCTCTCTCTCTCTCTCTCTCTCTCTCTCTCTCTCTATA
>MU228138.1:5719199-5741936 GCA_018584345.1 Thuja plicata
TTCATTATTTAAAGTTTTGAGATACTATATCCATCTGCTCTATTCAGTTCATATCTTAAATCCATCAAACATTCTTTAAATTCTTGGAACATTACATTTGAACATTTTAAATAATACATTGTTTTCATTTTTGTGATCTTAGTAGTACTTTGCCATACTTTGAGAGACAAAAGTTCCAATCGCAAGTTATCTGCTATAAAAATCCTGTTCTAATAAAGGTTCACCCACCTTGGTCTTGCAAATCCAGAAGTGTAGGGGAAGAGGATCATAATCGATCATTCTGATTAGTTGACCAAAATCACTTGTTTTTCTCATCATTAGATTGGCAAGTCCATAGGAAATCCAATTCAGCATTTTTGGGCACCAACAACTTTAACCTTCTTTGGGAAGTGTGCCTTGGGAGTGAGCCTACTATTTCCTTTGAATCCTAATAGGGTTTTTCTCCTAATAGGAACTATGTACCGTAATGTTGTAACAATCTCCTAATAGGGCTAATATCTTTTAATAGGGATACTATACTCTTAGTACATTATTTGTGGGTGTTAATTTCCACTGGGGTTTTACCTTTAACATGGTTTCCTTAACAATAAATATTGCGTTTTTGTGTTGTCTATTACTGTGTTATCATTTACATTTGTAGATTTGATTTATAAAGTGTAAAGTTTAAAAGTCAATCACAAATGATTCATGCCCCCTCTTAGTTGTCTTGTGGACTGTTATTCATAACAATTGGTATCAGAGCTACTTTTCCTTAGAGAGAAATTTTAACAGCTTGAGGTGATCCTAAAGATGACTTACTACAGGAAGGATAGTCGGAAGTTTGATCCTGAAGACATTGATATTTGGCATAACAAGATGAGAACACATTTTCTATGTTTAGGAATTGACTACTAGATGATGACAAAGAAGAATGGAAAGTTAGAAACTAAGGATGAGTTGGACATGGTTGTTGAAGATGAAAAGAATATATTTTCATATAATATGGTTGCAAGGGAATATCTAATCAGTGCATTATCAGAAGAAGAATTCACTAAAGTAAAAAAAAATTGGAGACTGCACATGAGATTTGGACAAGAATGGAGGCATTGTATGTTAGAGACAAGTTTACAAAGCAAGAAAAGTTGCATAACTAGAAAACAAAGATGGAATCACTGAAGATAAAAGAAGATGAGAACATCAAAGCACATGCACAAAGAATTACTAAGGTAGTTATTAGTATTAGGAACTTTGGAGGTACTTACAGTGAGGAAGAAGTTATTGCAAAGATTCTCAGATCTTTAACACTTGCATATAGAACAAAAGTACAAGCTATAGAGGAGATCATACCTTTCACACCGAACTTCACCAGAGAGAAGTTGATTGGCAAACTAACTACATTTGAAGCTGTAGAATTGGGAGACACTTTACCTAAAGTTGAGTCAACATTCAAAGTAACCGTACACAAAAGAAAAAGAATCTCACCTGGAAATGAAAGCACAAGTAGTAATGATCTAATAGATGAACTTGGAGCCTATGCTGATGAATGGGAACAGATATAGGAAGAAGAAAGAAAGCTAGATGAAATTGTTGCACTAATTGGAAGAAGAGAAAAGAGAGGTAAGGGTACATTTGAGGGAAAATGACCTTTGAAATGTTTTTCATGTAACAAGATCTGTCATTTTGCATCTAGATGTCCTACAAGAATTCCAAACCACAAACCTAAGTTTTTCAAGTTTAAGTTCTCAAAGGATAAGGAATGTTATTATGCTAGTGAAGGTATATCTGATGATGATGATGATGATAAATATGATGAAATTGGATTTATTTTTGTTAAGGAGGATGAACCTATGCATGAGGAAAAAGCATTAGTATCTCGAGTTGAAAAGAAACTTGAATGAGTCATAGATAGTGGTTGTTAACATCATATGACTAGAGATAGGAATAATTTTGTGAGTTTGATGAAACATGATGGTGGTGTTGTCAAATTTGGTGAAAATACTCCTAAACTTATTATTGGAGTTGGATCTATTTATTTGGATGGAAAGACTAACACTGAAAATGTATTACTTGTTGATAGACATAAGCATAATTTGTTGAGTGTTGGACATCAAGTGGACAAGGGTTATCAAGTGAACTTCATAAACATAAAGTGTACTATCAAGAGAAAAATAGGAGACTTGATAGAATTTGGTACTAAATCTAGAGGTAATGTATTTGAACTAAACACATCTAAAGCTTCTTGTTTTATTGCAAAGGTTGATGACAACTGGTTATGGAACAAAATATTTTTTCATGTTAATTTTGACAACATTGTGAAGGCAAGTATGAAAAAATTAGTAAGAGATCTACCTAAAATTGTTAAGTCATCTAACACTATGTGTAGAGAATGTCTCGTGGGGAAATAGACTAGAAGCACCTTCAAGAGGAAAGCCTATTTAGCAAAAGGGAAGTTGGATCTTGTACATATAGATCTATGTGGTCCTACAAGAACAAGATCATACTATAGTGAAAGGTATTTTATACTTTTTTCTGATGACTTTTGTAGAATGATGTGGGTTTTTAGAAACACAATGGATGAGGAAGGCACAGTGGTAAGAAACAAGGATAGAAGTGTATGTAAAGGCTACTCACAACAAGAAGGTATAGAATATGAGGAGACATTTTCTCCTATTGCTAGATTGGAAGTTGTGATACTATTTCTTTCTTATGTTGCACATAAAGACTTCAAAGTGTATCAGATGGATGTGAAATCAACATTCTTAAATGGTGATCTAGAAGAAGAAGTGTACATTGAGAAACCTGATGGTTTTCCTTTGATAGATGATGAAAACATGCTTTGCAGACTGAATAAGGCATTGTATGGACTGAAACATGCACCAAGGGCATGGTATACAAGACTAGATAAACATCTACTTCGTCTTGGTTTTAGAAAAGGTAGTGCAGACAGTAGTTTGTACTTAAGAACTGATGAACATGCAATCTTAATTATAGAAGTTTTTGTTGATGATATCATTTTGTGGGGCAATGATAAAATGAGTAAGAAGTTTGCTAAAGAAATGGAGAATGAGTTTGAGATGTCAATGATTGGGGAGATGCAATTTTTTCTTGGTTTGCAAATTATTCAAAGTAAAAATGGCATATTTATATCTCACACCAAGTACCTTAAGAGGATGTTATAGAATTTTGGAATGGAAGATTGTAAACCTATTGGTACACCCATGGTAATAGGGAACAAAATAACTAAAAGTGATGAGACTCAAAGTGTTGGGTAGACTAAGTATAGTTCAATGATTGTAGGTCTACAATATTTGACACACTAGACCATATATTACCAATGTAGTTGGAATTGTGGCTAGATATCAGGAAGATCCTAAATAGACACACTTTTCTGCTATGTAAAGAATTTTTAGATATCTGAAAGGAAGAGTAAAGTATGGATTATTGGATGACCAATCTGATGATTTCACATTGCAGGCTTTTACTGATGCTAATTGGGCAGGTAATGTAGATGACAGGAAGAGCACAAGTGGCAGAGCATTTTTTCTTAGAAAAAGGTTGGTTTCTTGGTTGATCAAGAAACATAATTGTATTTCTCAATCTACTGCTGAGTCAAAGTATGTTGCTACTATAATAAACTATACACAATTTTTTTGGATGGTACAAATTCTGAAGGACATCAGAATAATTTTAAAAGAAATAGTGGTTATCCATTGTGATAACACTAGCATAGTGAATATGTCAAAGAACCCTATAATTCATTCAAAGACTAAACACATTTCCATGAAGTATCATTTCTTAAGGGAGAATGTAGAAGATAGAGAGATCAGACTAGAGTATATTAGCACAAAGGAACATATAGCATATATATTTACCAAAACTTTTACAAAAGATTCTTTTGAATATCTTTGAGGCATGCTTGGGGTGATGGCCCCTCCTAGTGAAAACTAAATGATGCAAATGTGCATCAGTCCAGTGGATTTCCAAGCCATATCATTCTCTAGGCTTGATGTATGGATCTACTCCTTAGGGGGAGTGATCATAGAAAATACTAGAGTACATTTAGGTGATATTACACCTAGCTAATTGGACATGAAGATTTAAAAAAGCTACATCTTACAGGAGACTACAGGTGAACTATGGCACCCTTTGCCATTGCTGTCAAAGGGGGAAGGAATCTATGTGAAAATTCCTACTATTTTGGGGAGATTTATGTTGAGGATATTGAGAAGATTATATTGAGAGAGAGTAATTTTGGGTTGATATATCTAGATTTTCCCATATGTTGCCATCAATGCCAAAGGGGGAGATTGTTGGATGATATCAGTTTTGGCTACTGATCATGTTGTTGATATTCATGTTTTGTCACTGATGTCAACATACATTTTTGTGAAAAAGACTGACTGACTACTTAACTGGAACAAGTGTATGGACACTATATGGGTGATTAGGAATGATCAAAGTTGGATTTAGGTAGAAGGTTGTGTTTTGAAGTTATACCTAAGGTTGATTGCCTTTATGTAACATTCTATGGATGGTATAGTTCATTTTGTGAAGACTATTTTTTTTGGATTATGACTGTGATTCTGGACACAGAGCAGGTCTTTGTGTTTCAGGTATATCTTTTTGATAGAGATATTTCAGAACTTGCAAGCTTACTGATGGATAGCCAACATATGATAGAGTAATGGGTTGAGTTTGATTGTTGTTTGGACACTTATGATGTTAGTTGTGGTGTGTATTCTGGAGAAGACCTATTTCCTGGCCGACTTTAGACTTGTAATGTGTGGAAATTAATTATGAGGGTGGATTGCGGATCTAGAAGTATATGTGATGAATTGTAAATGTTGTATACTTGTTATAAGTATCGTGTGTATCTTAGCAAGGGGCTATGTAATTATTCGTATGATGGAAAGCCTTAATTGGCTGACCTAATTAATTATGTATTAGGAAAGCTTAATTGGTCGACCTAATAAGCTATTGTGTAAGGGTATATATGGAAGTTATATTCTTGTGGAGAAGTGAGATATAGAAAAGTAGAGAAGGAATGTGTGAAAGCTATGAATCTTGTTGACTGCTGCATGCAAGAAGATTTGATACTTTATTGGAACTAAACAAGGAAAGACAGTTGCTAGCAGACACTTCTGTGATTGTGTATTTTCTTTATACACTTGTATGGATTGTAAATCCTTGAGGGTGGCTTTATCTTCTTTGGGTAGTGTGCCTTGATAGCGAGCCTACTTTTTCCTTTGACTCCTAATAGGGTCTGTCTCCTAATAGGGACTATGTACTGTAATGTTGTAACAAGCTCCTAACAGGGATACTATACTCTTAGTACATTATTTCTGGGTGTTAATTACCACCATGGTTTTACCTTTAACAGGGTTTCCTCAACAACAAATATTGTTTTTTGGTGTTGTCTATTACTGTGTTATCATTTACATTTGCAGATTTGGTTTATAAAGTATAAAGTATAAAAATATGTATCAAAACTAATTCACCCCCCCTCTCAGTTGTCGTGTGGAATTTTATTCCTAACACCTTCTTTCTCTCTATCTAAGGATCTACTTTCCTTATCTTAGTGGCATTTGTTTACTCTACAAAATTATTTCCTTAAAAATATTTATATTTTGGGCTATGAATACCCTCTTATATGAGAGGTGATTGTCCTAGGTCATCACCTCTTCTTTATTTTGCAAATAATGTTTTTTATAAACTCTTTCCCTTTCTTTGGTTTAGATTTTGATTCCTTCATTCTAATATTCCTCTTTGTCTTGATCGTAGGGGGCTTGATGATCGAATCTTTGGTCCCTCTTTTCTTTAGAAGATGGCATTTTATCCTAAGCACTCCTCTAGGATAGGGGTGTTGCTGATAAGATCTCTTCCTCTTTGAGGATCATTTTTTCATATGTGACATATCTATTTCATGATTATCTATTATCTTATATGTAAGGGTCAATACTCTTTGCTAAGATTATAGTGTACATCATTGCTAAACTAGATATCTCCTTACCTTGTGAAGTAGGTATCCTCTTTCTCTTCCTTATCCTACCTAATGGGTAGTCATGATAAGGAGTTGGGAATATATAGGGTCTCCCTTATACTATATTTTACATTTTACAACATGCTAAATCCTTGGAAGGTAATGCACATAAGTTGCTAAATCTTGAAGAGACATAGATTTTTATTTTTGTTTATGCTAAATTCTTGGAAGGTAATGCACATAAGTTGCTAAATCCTGAAGAGACGCATTTTTATTTTTAATATTATTTTCCCTAAATCCTCATAAGTTAACACACATAAGTTTCTAAATCCTGAAGAGATACACATTTTCCAATATGCTAAATCCTTAGAAGGTAACACACATAAGTTTCTAAATCCTTGAAATACATGCATTTTATATTCCATAGTGTTACAAGAATGTGGATCTATGGGTATTTCAAAAGCCGTCAGAAGATGCATTACAATTACAAAGCACAGTTCATGGGTGAACCTATGAGTTTCTCCCTCCTAGGTGGTTCATGGTAAGGAGGGCATCTTACTAGGTGAGGTAATCAATTTCTGTTTCATCTCTTTCACTTTCATGTTATTAGGATTAGATAATGAAGCTATGTTATTTATAGTGTTACTCTTGTCTTTCTTTTGTAGTCATGTATGTTTTCTATGATTAATTTCTCTTTTCTTTCATATCTTTGTGCATATATGTTGAGTTATAATCCTTGGTATAGGGGCTCAAGTCCTTTACTAAGTGATGTTCTACCTCATTGCGATCCACCAGAGTCTTTCTTCTAACTTTACCATGAGTATGTTTGATTTCCATACTCCCTCTAAAGTTGGGGCATAATGTATCATCTTAAAAAGGAAGCACTTCCATGTTAAGAACATTTAGGCTTCCTTAGGGGGTGTTTTTGACCATAATCATATTGTCCGCTTGTTTCTGCATCCTCTCCTACTTTTGTGCCTATTTAGGACCTTGATTGGGCCTCTCTAGACACCATCTATCCCATCTGAAAAATTTTCTAGGGGTCTTGACCCCTTGGGTCAAGTTTGACCTTAACCTTGACCTAGATCAAGGTTGACCTAGATTTTTACCTAGGTCCCCCTTTCCATTTTGAAAGTTTGTCGGCTGCTACGGGTCACTAAAAGTTCATTTCTCACTTCCAGGTCAGGTGTTTTTGGCTCCAAAGTGACGATTCTTAAATTATATTTAATATAGGTCTTCTTCTATGGATATAGGTATAATTAGAATTTAATTCTCCTATGTAGGCCTCTCTATAATATTGTTTCCTAGATTCATAAATAAGGAATCCTTCTCCTCTCATTTTCTCTAAGCCAAGCTAGGTAAAATCAGGCATAACCACAAGCAAAAAACCATCACCAAGAAAAAAGTTCAAGAATCTATTGTTTTACATCTTTTCAATCTTTCAAAGTGTTCAATTTTTTTTCTCAAGCATTCAAGCTCTCCATTGAAGATCAAGGATTCAAGCTTTCAAGCCTTTGAAGGAATTTGGTTTAAGCATTCAAGACTCATCATTCAAGCCCTAGATCTATCCATCATGGTTGTGTGATCTTCCTTCAAGATCCTTTGTGCATCCTCAAGATTCATTCATTATCTCTTCAAGAGGGATTCCAAGCATAAAATCATGGAGGTTTATGGTTTCAAAAATTGAGTCCAAGATTTTGTATTTACATACTTTTTTTACATTCAAAATACAATTGCATATCTATTGAATATCATAGCTTCATTATTAGATCTAATTCTCCTACTTGATAGCATTCTTTATTTCAATTATTGATTTCAAGGTTAATTCCTAAATTAGGGTTTGACTAAGGAAAACCCCTCCCCCAAAAAACAAACCATTTTTCTTGCAGGGATAAGTTTGGAACAGTGATTTGGAGTACAAATTTAGATACCCTTTTTGGAAAACTATTGGGATCCAGAAATAGATTTTCTATTAGAGATTTTATGTCAAAATTGGAGGTCAATTTTACCCTTGGTTGGAATCATAAATTATGGTTCAAAGGTGACATTAACTTTAGGGTCAAAATCAAAACTGAGCCAGATCAGAAAAATATTTATGGGTTTTGTCTGTCTCTGTGTTTCTATCCGAGATCCAGTTGTAGATTTTCCAGAAACTAAGTGTAGACTCCCAAAAAAAACATTCTTCTGACTTGTAGCATTTTGAGGTTAGTACTTTTCTTCAATTCCTTTTAATTAATTTTTTTAATCTTCCTAAATCTATAAAACATTCTTTTCTATGAAATGGAATCTAAGGTCTTCGTCTTTACTCTCATTTGAAATCGATTGATTCATTTATGCATTGATCTTTCCTTTGGGGTTAATCAATTTGGATCCTTAATTTTTTCATTTGAATTTAAAATGAACATCTTATCTTCCCCACACATTTCTTATATTACATATTTACCCCTTACATTTCAATAAACATTCTAATTGCTAATGTAACATTTTCATATCTTACACTGTTATAAATTTGTTGAAATCTATCTCGACCTTAAATGCCTCATCTAAGGTTTTATTAAACCTTTTCATATCTAATTCATTATTGTTAGAAACAAAGGCCTCTTTACTAGGCAATAATGAATTAAATTAATTTCCTCATATCTCCACTACTTTGATTTGATTGTCATCTGACCTTATAGAAGGAATAAACTTATTGTAATTAGATCCAAACATATTCAATCTAGTTTCTATCTGATTTTCCTTGCCCTTGAAAAAGGACAAAGTTACCCCAATTTTTCTATCTCATCACCCACTTATGTGACAATCTCTGGTAGGTCATCCCTAAGTGGATGCAAGGATGCTAACCTTTAAAATAAGCTGGTCCTAATTGACCAAGTCCCGAAATAGGGGCTCAATATTGATACAAAACTAGTTACCTCAACTTGTAGGCCACGCAACTTATTGTAGGCTCCATGCACTAAGTCAACTTTATCTTTTAGGATGTTAATCCTATGTAGTAGGATGTTCAAAAAGGCTTCTAAAGCCACATTATTCTTCTTTTCATTTTTCTACTATGTTTCCTTCTGAGTATCCCCCACATCCTCTAATTGTATAAGTGCATCTTTTGCCTCTTTAGGTTCAATAGGGATAACTTCAGGTATCTCTTGTAGCTTCTGAGGTAGATCTGCAACTATTTTCTCCATAGCACTGATTTTTATCAAACCCAGCTCTCTATCCTTTGCAATAGGACTTGTTTCATCAAATAACTTTTGATACCTATTAGACATCTGAACAAATTTTTCCTCATTTAAATGAGCAAAGTGAGTTAGGGCCTGTGAAATTTCTAGATCCCATGTATTATGGACAGAACAGGTGATTTTGTCCCCTTCCATCTTCTCTTGTACATTTATAAGTGATGGCATCTAGTTTTTGGGAGCTAGAGCCCACATAGCTAAGGTTTGGGACTTTGCATCATAACCACATCCCTTAATCATTTCTCCTACTGTGTCTCTCTTGAAAAATTGATATCTGGCTGCCTTTTGATTTGGTCTATGATGAAGGTTGAATCCAGCTCCCATCCTTATACAAGTAACATGCCACTAGATGTCACTAATTGTCTAGCCTCATTTGGGGTCATTTTCTCAGATTCTGGATCATATTCTTGGAGAGCCTATAAGTCTTCACTTATTATGGATTCTCCTCCTTCCAATTTCAACTGTGCCCCAACTTGTTGTTGCTTGGTCCATATAAGAAAATCCTTGAATTCTATGGTTTTTATGAATTCATCATCCTTCAAGAATTCCTCCTCCTACAGTTCTGTTTCATCTTGACATAATAAGAGAGGCATCTCAACATTATCATCTGTGTCTTTTCTTTTCTTTTTTCCTTCTCTTATGACATTTCTCAATTAATGATTATAGGCTCTTGTCCCAGTGAATAGAGCACTCACTTTATCCTTTTTCTTCTTCTGTGTCTTGACAATTGATGGCTCCCCTATTTCCACCTTTTGTTTTTTCATTGGAGGTTCAACAACTACCTCAGCCACATCTCTTTGTGTTTGATCAATTATGTTTTCCTCAGTATGAGGTGGCTGATCTATTGGTGGTGGGTTGTGTATTGAGTAACTGCTACTATATTCTGAGGAAGATTGGTTATTTGGACCTTTGTCCTTATCCTCTATTTTCTCTTCCATCTGATTGCGCAGAGTCTCATAAGACTCTATCATCCTATCTAATCTTTGTAAATAGGGAATACCTGGGAAATAACCCCCAAATGGGATCCCTTTCTTCTTGAGTTTTTCCTTTAAATTGATCAGGTCTTCATACTTTGTTGTTCTTCTTGGAATCTTATCCTCTTCAAGGATGTTCCTGATAAGATCCTCTTCATCATATGGCTGATGTTATTTAGTAATAGTAATGGATGGTGTCAAAATTTTCTTGGCACCTCTTATGAAACCTTATATATCAATGTATCTATATAGGTCTACATTCATCCTATAATGCCTCAACCATCCATTCACAACATCATAATCCCTCTTACACCCTGTAAAATTAGAAGAAATAAATTGCCTAGGTGTGAATGTTCCTTTGCTATGTGGAGCCAAATGCTCCCTATCAGTCAGCATGAGCTGCCATAGGAACTCCATAATAATAATTTTTGGTGGTACTCTATATGAAAAAATGTGTGGTGGTTGGGAGCAACCATAAACTCTAATTAGAGTTAAATTATGATGATAATAAAAGTCTCCCTAGTTGTGATCTCCATTCCACTTATCCAAAAACTTGCAGGGCCTCAAAAGTTGTAATACTTTGATTGGTAGCTTGATCATGTTGACTCCTAAGATATTCAATAAGGGATATACTACCCAATTCTCAAAAGCATATAAATCATTCTCTATGGATGTGTAATTCCATACCCTTAACAAAAGTTGCATAGGGTTGGCTTGACCTTGATAAAATATTTTAGGGATCAGATTGGGCAGGTCCATGATATTAAAATTGTAGAATAAAATTAAATGCATGAGGAAAGAATACTGTAGGAATTTAGTGCTTCCTTCCTACATAGGAATATCCACAAATCCTTGGTGCATTTTATCAATTAATTATTGAATGTAATCACAATCATTAGTGACATAGGGACTTTGCAAGTCCAAAATTATCATTAGCCTATCAAAGGACTCTCTCTCTCTCTCTCTCTCTCTCTCTCTCTCTCTCTCTCTCTCTCTCTCTCCCTAAAAAACTCTACACATGACATAGGAAATGTACTTGATGTAGAATTCCAGGTCCTTGTAGAAATAGGGTGCATTATGACTAGGCATAGGTTCTATATAATTTCTAGTTCCTCTTGACACATGGGCTTGAATCAATTTAGCTACAATACTGACCTCCCTAGTATATCTAGTAGCTAAGGCTTTTAGGTTGATTTTTGATGAGAAAGGGTTGTATATATTAAATTCTTTCATGAAAGATTCCCTATCAAGGGTCACTAGGATTGTGCCATCATCTTTCTTAATTCTCTTTGAAATAGTTTCATACCTATTGGCTATTTCCAACAACAAATCAACATCTACAAACACATTAGGAACTACTAGTTTTGCTAACCCTAATGCCCAAGGGTTTGATATAGGCATAGGACCCTCACTATTTCTATAGAAATAACTAAACAAATGATAGCCTGAATAGTCAGGTGTCTTTGCATCTCTAACGTAAGCAAAATTGTTACCAAGGTATTCATCATTTACCTTTTTTTCCTTGATTTGGTCCTGGAAGGAGAGATATGAATTCCTCTGAGTAATTTCTGTTTCACTTGAGATCATCATCATCTCTACTCTTCCTTCTAGTTGAGGCAATGCTCACTTCTCTTCTCATCTTGTCTGTTCTAAATATAAACTGATCAAATCTCTTGTCTTTACTTTGGAAGCCTAGATAACTCTGTTCTCTAGAAAACACTTATCACTTATGCAAATTTCATTCTGAAAATTGAAACTCTTGGGGAAATGAAGTGAACAATGGTAATGCCTACTTATTTAGAGAAAAAAATTCTCAAATATTATTTTGAAATCATGGATTTGCAATTCAGTCACTTCTATCATTACTTCTACATGCTGTGATATCAATTTTTCTTTCTAGCCATGGCATTTGAAACTGAAAGGTGATCAATTTTGAATGATTGCCTTTTCAACTAAAACCTTATTATATTTGACATAAGATCAAGATTTGATATGATTGGCTTATTTATCACAACTCAGAAAATATTTAAACTTGTCATAATCTCTATGCTTTGATTGGGTGATAATTGTACAACATGGTACAAAAGAAAACCTCATACTTTACCTTGTTCTTACTCTAGTTTCCTTCATCGACTGTGTGATTGTATAATCTCCTTATCACTGAGAGTTAGATTTAACTCTGGTTCTTGTTTGAGACTTAACGATCACCACATGATCAACATCTTGATTAATGTTCATCTAATAATCACTGAAAGAAATTACTTAACTCATGTTCCTTTTGAGACTCCATGACTAAGGCTTCAAATAGCCCTTTCTTAAACCTTTAGTTTATTTAGAGACTACGCAAATGTGTAAAATCAAAGTCACTTTAAGATTTCACTAACTGTGAGTTTCTTTAGAGATTACACGACCATCGTAAGATCTTCTTTCAATTAGACAGTTCACGTGAAATCTCACAAACATTTTGTACTTTCTTCTTTTGATATGAGACTTTGTGAATACCCTTTGATTAGCTTCAAATCCAAAATTTCACATATAATATCATTAGCTTTATATTTAACTATAGTTTATCTTGAGACTTCGCAACTTAAGCTATCTACAAGTCGCAGGATGAATTTCTTAACCTCAAGTTTGCATTGAGATTTCACAACTAACTCAGATCTGTGCATGACTTAGACACGTGTTCAAATATGAATAACCTCCACTGAATCACTTAATTTTATTTTACTATTTGACTTTAATTAGCGAATTCATGCTATCCATTAGATCTCTTCTTTGGCACAATTCAAATATCCTCACTGGCAACTTCACTTGATTTTTATTTAATCCCTATCAACTATAGTTCTTATTAAGACTTCACGACTAACTAAATCTCATTTTCATTGAAATAATTATCCAACTCAAGGTTTCTTTTGAGATTGAACACTAGCCTTTAGATCTTCTTCTAATTTGATGGTAGTCACTAGATCTCTTAATATTTCATTCATCCAGGAACTTTTATCTCGCGACTTCACGCTGGCCACAAGATCCACTTTGCATCAGATGATAGTCACTTTATCTCACAACTTTTAACTTAAACCTTTCTTTCAAAATAGATCTTGTGACTGAATGTATTCAACTCATCTTTTAACCTTGGTATATTTGTGAGACATCATGACGTAAGAAACTCAAAGTTGCTTAAAGATTTATTAACTGAATATTTTATACTAAGACTTCACGCCCACCACTAAATTATCATAAAAATCAATGGATATTGCCTAATCGCGTTTCTTTTGACTTAACTCTTATTTCCTTTTGCAATCATGCAACTGCATGAAAGCTTCAACCCTTCTTTAACTCTGATTTTCTTTGGAAACTGTGGGACTAAATGATCTCAAAGTTGCCAAAGGATTTCATTAACTCTGGGGTTTTAATTGAGACTTTCTACACACCACAAGATCAAGATCTTCATCAATGACCAGCGTGAAATCTCCTTAACACTGAAAGTATATTCTTTTCTTATGGAGAAAACATGACCAAAGCATTTCGCTAAGTCTCTAAGTAATATGGAATATTCTCAAGGCTTAAAGAAACTTCGCAACTTAACTTATAAACATGAAAATAGGCACATGACTTAAGTGACTTGGTCTTTTGTGAAAAAGTAACTATGAAATATAAATTTTTTTAAGAACTAGGGTTTTCTCTTGAATATGCATGAAAATTGACCTAAGACTTAGGGTTTTACATACTTCTCTAATTTTTAGACTTGAAGACCATTATTTGCAGAAGGATTTTGATAGAATTGGACATAATTTTGACATTTAAGGCATGAAACTGGCTGAGAACTCAATCTTCAAAATTGGAGATACAAACAACACATAGTTGAGGGAATACAAAAATTATATGGAGTTAGAGAACTTTGGCTAGGTGTAGTTGATAGATTTGTCAACTGTTGTTGCAACCATCCCATATTCTGCAATATGGTGTTGAGAATAGGGTGATGAGGAAAATAAGGTGGAGGTGGATTGCAATTTCCTCTAAGAGGAGTAGAGGATCCTCTATTAGCTTATCGTATGCCACCACCTCCTTGACCAAACTTATAGTTCAGACCAGTATTCTGTGAACTATATCCCAAGGGGTTTCTATTCTCATTAATACTAGGAACTATATTATTTTTCAAAGGATCAATAATTAGTATAGATCCCACCATATTTAGTGACACCATATGTATCACAATCAGAGTATTTTTTACTGGTAAATATTAACATGCTGGAAAATTTTGGGATTTCTTCAATCCAAAATTGGAGAATATGAGGGACCATTGATAGTGGCCAAATCACCCCAAATTCTTGCAGTAATAGTTTAATGTTTTTGTAGTCACCATTGACCACATACCATTTCACATGGATAACTGTTATATTCACCTGGAATCTATCGGACATGGGTATTCAATCATCTCCCTTATTTTCCAGTTATAGTAAAATGAATCTATATTTAGGACCTATTTTGCCAATGGTTTATTAAATATTCATTGAAAGCTTTGACCCATTTCACCAATAAAATTCTATAGATAGATGTTAATGAGGCATAATTTGGTAATGACATTTAAAATGTTATAATCATTCGAGGACCCATTTTTCTAATTGGTATGATTATTAGTAATTACACCTCCATGCAAATCAAAGGGCCAAAATCTTGGATAGGTAAATTGGTAATTGATTCGCCCCCACTTAAATCAATATGTATTTTGAAAATCCTATGGAGTTCACCAAAAATAGAATCATAGATTGATATAAATACAATTTTAAGTTTGAAATGTTACTTGAAAAAATCCTCTACATGATAAAGAATGATTTTGATAATATTGTCGTTGTGGGAAACTAACATCAAGTATAGGAAACACACATCAAGTATAAAGTACTATCGGAAAAGAATAGTTTATCGGCAAGAAGGTTATAACTATTGACAAAGTTTATCAGAAAGTTTTATCAAAAAGAAGAAATGAGAAGACTAGAATCAAGGATGACATGTTATTATAACATCTTCCTATACAATAATTGAGTAAACATAATTAGGGTAAACATTTGTTAAACATAGATTAGGTCAAGACAATACTTTAAAAGGAGAACAAAGAGAAAAAGAGAAGAGATGAGAAGAAGAAATAAGTGACAATGTAGAGTATGAACAATCATTGCTGAAGAAAAGAAAAGTGTAAATCAGAGAAGGAACTGTAAGATCATAAAAAGGTAGAATATGCATATCTAGGTAACCACAAAACCCTAAACAATATGCAAACCCATCTAATCTAACATTAGAGCCATTGAAATGGGAATTCAAAAACATATATAGGAAAACATAAAACACCCTTCGAATGATGCTCTCCTTTCTTCCCCATAGAGTTTATTATTGTTGCTCTTTGTCAATGACAAGATTGCACGAAGATTCAAAATCCAAGTTGATAGAAAGAATATTAGGAGATAGTGGTTCAAACTTGAATGAGAGAATTGAACCTAAATTTATAGAAATGAGATAAAATTTGAAGAATTAGAAAGGAATTCACAAATTAGTATGCATAGATCAATGCATAATTGAGGGAAATGAAAGAAGAAAATTAATAGGAAATTGGAAGCACAATTGGAGCTAAATAGATAGGGAAAGGTGGAAGAACTCATGGAGCTAATTAATAGAAGATGAAGCACAATTAAGGGAGAGAATGTAAGAGTTCAATTTTTGAATTTAAGAACTCATTATTCTCTTAAATTAGGAATTTAGGAATTAGGAAAATCCCATAATTCAAAAAGATGACAAATTAATTAATTTTAAAATTAATTAATATAGGGAGACAATAGGAAAAGGGAATAAATAAAGTCAATTAATTTATTTGATTAGAACATAGGGATAAACTATAGGTTATTCATCCCAAGAGAGAAAATTAGTGAATCAGTGGCCAAAGAGAAGGAATTATTGCACAATTGAATTGGTTTTTATGATATTGTTAAGATTCTGATAGCTCTGAGGAATTGATGAACTTTGACAGTGCGCTCAAATAATAATTTTTGAAAATAGTTAAATAGCATCAATGAACTTTGATGATGCTATAGGATTGATAATGAATAAGGAGACATTGATGAACTTGGACAATGTTCCCTAAATAATGATGATCTGCAATAGCATTCATGAACTTGGACAATACTATTGAATTGATGATGAGAGGTTGATAACGATAACATTAATGAACTTAGATAATGCTATCAAATGTATGATAAAAGCATCTAAAGCATTGATGAACTTGGACAATTCTCCTATGGAGACATTGAAAAACATGACAAGGCTCCTGGATTGATGATGATAATGCATAAATGAACTTTGGCAGTGCTTTGGACAAGATTGAGGATGATAGCATCGATGAACTTTCACAACACTATGGAAGGAGGTTTGAAAAGAGATGAGGCCTTGATGAAGTTTAACAATGCCCTAGAATGATATAAATTAGTTTCGAATGATGTTGGATTGATTTATGAAGATTTGGAAATGATTAATATTGGTTTAGGAAAATAACAAATTTGGCCAAAATGAGAGAAATGTTAGTAATTGATGACATGGAAGAAAGGCAGAATATTAGTGAATGATAAAGATCAAACACAAAATATATAAGACATGTTAAAAATGTGGGCATAGGAATTAAACCAGTTTTGGGTGTCTACATTTTGTCCCTCTTTGATACAATGAAATTATGAGTGTTGTGTCAAAGAAAACTTAAAAATCATGCCCCAATGGATCGACAAAATTGAGGTAGGATGCCCCCTCAAAAAATTGGGCATAAAATGACAGGAGGACAATTTTTTAAAAGAAAGATGATTGAAAGGATTGATTGAAGAAATATTAGCAGAAAATGGAAATTAGATGAAGAAATGTTAGTAAGAAGGAAATATTTTTGGCTTTTTGAAGTGCAATTATGCCATATAAGAGCTTATTTTGATATTGCAAAACCAGATGTAGTGCATCATGGCATAAAGATCTAGAGTGAGAAAGCCATCCTTTTGCGTAAACAAATATGATGTAGAAAAAGGATGATCTTCTCCGTCTTGAAGCATATAGTAGGAATGCCCCAAAATTTCATGAGATCATCAAACAGGCAGAAGAAAAGGAAAATATTGATCATGAACCATCTCAACCACTCTTATAACTTCTGATAATATCATCGAGTAGCATAGGAACATGACCAAAATAAAATCAATAAAAGATAAAATACTCATTGAAATAATGTGAGCCAACAACCATTCTGATCTTTTTCTTACTTGCATTAACTATTCTTTGTTTGACAGGTTGGTTTTGATTGACTGATTGGATAATTGATTGATAAGTTGATTGGTTTATATTTGAGATCGAAAGATCAAATAGGTCCAACCAGATTAAATGTTGAGTCACAATGGTTTTGATCACGTTTGTGAGAACATGAT
Organism: Thuja plicata; assembly: GCA_018584345.1. Lineage (NCBI taxonomy): Eukaryota > Viridiplantae > Streptophyta > Pinopsida > Cupressales > Cupressaceae > Thuja > Thuja plicata. The sequence goes on from MU228138.1 coordinate 5,736,805, forward strand.
TTTATTAAGAACAAAATTATGAATCTACCATGGATGTCTACAAACATGATGATCGTTTCGCCAAAAAAGACAAGCAAGTATAAATTTATTGTAGATTTTTAAGAAACTTTTTCAATTTTTTAGAATTTTCTAGATATTTGAATTTTTTTATGTGATAATCTTTTTTCAGGGCTTTTTACGATTTTTAGGGATTTTTCATGACTTTTTATGTTTTTTAGGGATTTTTCAGCATCACATGTATTTTTATTGTCTTTTCTCAGGATCATATTTTTATTTTTAAGGTCTTTTTTCAGGATCATATTTAATTTTGAGAGATTTTTCATGACATTTTACAATATTTGGGATTTTTTTCAGGACATTAATATTTACATGAGCTATAATTTCCCTAGTGTCTAGCAATAGCAAGGACATTATGGAAAGACAAGTGTATTGGTAAATGAATGAAGGCCAAATCTCGCTTGCATTGGATCTATTTGGGTGCCAAGGACTATCCAAGAAATGAGATAACAATTTTTTAACAAAGTTGAGGGACTGGACATGACAATCATAGGATAATGAAGCTTTTTGAAACTAGATGGAAAGTGATGCATGCGAATGGACATGTCAAGATATTTTTTTGGAAAACATGTTTTTGCATTTAATGCCCTAATTTTACATGAAGACCAAGATAGGGAGTTGGATAGGACAATGTTAGGACCTAGATAGGAAAGGGGAAATGGATAAGAAAGATCAACAATGGGAAAGGGGAAGGGATATTTAATATGGATGAAATGTTTTGATAGGATATGCCATATAGACCAAAGAGATCAAGACAATGCAAAGTAGATAGGACATGTGATGTTTCAAGGCATATTTGTAACCGTGTCAAGATAAAAATTGGAGAAAAGAGGATAGGATAATGGATACACCATGAATAGGATAATGGATATACCATGAATAGGATAATGGAGGACAATAATGGGAATAATGGAGGATAATGATAGGAGTAATGGAGGATAACACAAATGAAATCTGCCCCCAAGTATAGACTGCAAGAAGTTCATAGAATTACACATGATGCATGTTTGTTGGGTTTTCATCATGGTACTTGTCCAAAGCACCTGTTTACAAGGTTTTCACTATTAGATGAAATTATTTATCTTTGTTTATTTTTTGTGTTACCAAGATGCCTGTTTGCTAGGTTTTCATCAAGGTGACTTTTTCCTTCTTTGATTTTTTTTTTTTTTTTTTTTTTTCATTTTTTGACTTTTTGGAAAATAACTAGACACATGACATGACATGACATGGATGAAGGACTCAAGTGTATTTATTCTTTGAAAGTTTCTTTTGAATCATTTAAAATAATGGACCATGATACTATGCACAAAGAAGTTGGTAGGGTTAAAACAAAGGGATATAAAGTGGATGATTGGATAAGCATGGATAAAGATTACTAAAAGGATTGCATAGGATGAAGGAAAGGTTGGAAAATAGGTGTTGGATGATGGAGGAGTCAAAGAAGGATGGATGTTGAATGGATGGATATGGATGCAAGAAAAACATTGGCACACACCTTGAGGGATGATGGGATGATGGAGGAAAATGAGAGTTTAGATTTTGAAGGCTTAATGGACAAAAGGATATGGATTTTGGGATACAAGGACCCAAAATAGATTTGGAAGATGGAAGGAATTTATATGGAAGGATAGAAAATTTGGATGCAAGTTTTGATTTTTCTTTAGGATATTGTGCTTCAATACGCTTCTTGGCAATCCATATGCATTTGGATTTTTCATCCTTTTATGGGTTCTTGGAACGCATTGCTTGCACAATGGATTTAGGTACCCATATTGATTATGAATTTTCTTTTTACTTAATGGGCCTTTGTGGCATTTTGGAATTTTATTTTTCTTTTTGGATCATTTTTTCTCTTTTTTTGTACATGTTAGTTAAACTGTACATGTTGCTCCTTGATTGCATGTAGATTCATTGATTTGTGGATTTTATGCTTGGCATCCAAATTGCTTGGAATGGAGTTTATGGGAGGATAGGAATTGTACTAAGATATTTTGGGTGGATGGAAGGTTCTTCAAGATGTGTTTCTTTGCTTACTTGTATTTGGGAAAGGGTAAACGAGTTTTGATCTAGTGGAGGAAGGAATATATAGACCTAAAATGGATGGAAGGGTTGAAGGGGAGGGGGGGTATAAACATAGACTTGGATTTGGAAGGGAGACCAATGCCTTGGGTGTGATATTTTTTATTAATATCATGGCCATCAAAATTTTCTTTCATATGAAAGGGTTCTAATATACCTTCTGCATGGCGGTTTAACCCTTTGACTTGATATTGCTTTCTTTGAATAGTGGGAGACTTACTAGAAGACACAAGTCTATTATTATGAGGTGTATATGATATGGAAGGACTTATAAGACTATGAGGTGGACTAAACTGGATAGTGTAGACACCCAAAACTGACCAGGTGTTCTCTAATCAATGAAATCTACATTTTTCATCAAATTTCTCTTAATCTCATCAAATTGCATCAAAATGGATCAAAATCAAAGAAAATGGAAAATTATCAATCAAATTGGAAAAAATCAAGCTAAATCAAAGGATTAATTAACAATGACTTCAAATAATAAAAAATAAGCCTAAAAGGGACAATCAAAGTTATATGATTGATTTTAATCAATTAATTGTATATTTTAAATCAAAAATCAAATTGAACCTATTCATCCCTACATGACTAATTTAATTAATTGATTGAATTAAATAATCCTAATATATTTCAACATGAATTTGAGCAATCAATGGGAATTGAGAACACAAAATACATGGATCACTCCTAAAATTTGAATCTCAATCGCTCATTTTCAACTTTGAATTTCAATCACTCAAATTTGTCTCTTTGTCCCAACCTTTGAGACAACCATTTAAATTGTCCCCCCATTTGAAACCATTTGAAAGCCTCTCACTCAACCATGGCTTAACTATGATCAATTAACTCCACCCACTACACTTGGGAAAATCCTATAAATGGAAGTCATTTTGAGAGCATAAGGATCCTAGAAAATTCAAATGCAAAGCATCAAACCTCTTATAAATTTAATAGCATCTTGAGCAATATTGAGACATTTCATAACAAATTGATAGAATTGAGATCCTTTTATGAGCATTTGGATTATATATCATAGCAATTTTGAGAGAATTGATCTAAATTAGGCATTTACTATCATCAATTTCTCATTCTAGGATTTTCATTGATAGAGATTAACGCTAAGAGCTCTATTAACAAAGCTTAAATAGAAAACCATGAGATGTTTATTGATTTGATTACAATTCTTATTTTAATTTTTCATTATTCTTCCATAGAATTGTAGTTAAATAAATCAATTTCATGAAGGTGTACTTTATTCACACACAAATAGCACCCACCGTGGGGCTTTGAGCCTTAATTATTCATTTTATTTGAAATTTTGTGTGTTTTCTATAACTTTTGTGTTTATTTTACAGTTTGCAGGAGAAATGATGCCTATGAGAAATCTAATGATGCCTGTGAATAGAGAAGTGATGCTTGCCAGAATCTTTCTCTCTCTGTCTTAATTTCTTTCACTGCCTTCGAGATACAGTGTGACGCCTAGAATCGTAAAGCGTTGTTTGTGACCTGAGAAACATTGCCTGCTAGCTATCATTTGATGCCTATGATCATCCTTCTACCACAATTTAAACTTTTTTCAATGCCTATGAATTTGTCTTTACCGCCTGTACATTTTTAAATGCCACGTGTTAAGCTTTGAATTCCACTTTCAAAGTTTTAAATTCCACTTGTTAACTGTTAAACAATGCCTATTAGCTATTATATGATGCCTAGAATTTACTATTTTATATTGAGTTTAAATTGATTTGTTCTATATTTTAATTCTCTATTTTTTGGTTTCCTATAGATGAAATAGCACCTAAAAGTGCAGAAGCTAGAATTGAGGGTGACAAGGCCAAATAGAGAGGTAAGGATCCTAACAAAGTACTCTAAACAACTTCATAATGCAAATATTTTAGAAATTTTAGAGGTGGAAGAGAATTTGTATGATCATTACTTCAATTTTAGTAGTGCATACAAAAAGAAGTTTCCTACTTTAAATTGATTTTATGCTTTAGGTTCTTTAAGCTTGACTTGATAAATTTGATCAAAAGAACTTAAGTGCATTTGTCAATTTGGTTTCAAGTTCTCTTCACTTTGTTCCTTTGTGTTGACTAACTTTTTGGTGGAGCCAAAGTGGGAACTATCGCCACTCGGTCAGTAAGATAACAAGCATCAAAAACCTCAAAAAAGTGCCTAGCCTTTGCTAGCTACAAAAGAGGTATTTTTTGAAATAGTCTTGCATTCCCTTAACTTGTGGAAATTCAATTATATCTAGTTTAATAGGAAAAACCCTATTATTATTCATCTTGAACAAAGCATTAGGCATATGTGTGTGTATATTTATTCACCTATTATCTGCAACACAACACTTCAATAAGTCATTTTGTTACTAAAAAACAAGGATTAATGAGCATATAAACCATAACTTCAACTTATTGCTTTCTAACTAGGATGAGTGTAGAAAATAACATAAAAGCCCTCAGATTTATGCTAAATATGAGTGACATAAACAACCTAACATGAAATATTTAGTTTAAAACAAGCTAATATTCAATGAGCAATGCATATTAATCTAAAAATGGACATTCTAACAATGCATAAGCATAAACTAGGAAATGAAATATGAGTTTTAATCTATTCCAACAACATAACAATGCATTAACAATATGAGATGAAGGCTTATTTGTGCTCCAAAATGCCTATGAGTGAGAGAGAGAGAGAGAGAGAGAGAGAGAGAGAGAGAGAGAGAGATCATTAATGAGTTGAGGGACTCATTAATGGTGGTGTAAGAGCCATCAATGCCTTGGGAATTAATTAGGCATGGAGGAGACATGGGCTTAAGGCATCTTCATTAATGAAATCCTTAAAGAAGCATGGGGAGGGCGTAAGACTCAACTTGGAAAGTTGGTCCCTTAGGAAAGTCTTGCTTGAGAAAGTGGACTTTCTCAAGTGGGTTGAGTTGTTAATCATTCCCTAATGGAATGTGACAACATTAGGAGGTGGGTTAGGGT
>MU228138.1:5759734-5775171 GCA_018584345.1 Thuja plicata
CTTGTAAGAGTGGTCTTTGATCCAGAGGGACCTCTTCTTCATCTCTTTCACTCTCCTCTCCTTCAGACTCTTCATCAGCACCTTTCCTTAACTTACCTTTCAATTTCTCTAACTCCCTTTTCATATTTCTATTCTCTTCCCTTGCTGCTCTGCTTTCTGCCATTTGCTCTTTCACTAACTTGGCCAATTCTACATTTGTGATCCTCAGAGGGATCTCCCTTTCTCCTTCTTCCCCTTCAGACATGATGTCTTATCTGCACTCCACAAGATCCGAACCGCTCTGATACCACCTGATGCAGAGTGCAACAGTGGAAGGTTTGATCTCCTTAGACCTTTGGTCCAATTGCTCAAAATGCTAAGACTTCCAATCAGACTCCAAGAAATGCCTTACCACCTTTCTCTAATTGTGATACACCTCTGACAATCCTTAAGACCAATCACTAAGTCCTAAAACACACTTTTTGCAACTTTTCACTATGTCTCCTAGTCACTTCCCAAAACAGGGCTACAAGGCCAGATTTGACAAAATTGGGATATCAGACACAACCTCACACCCAACACAAGATCAAATGATGTAATATGATGTTTTTTATCAACCCAAACACTGCCCCACTAGACCAACTTCCAATCTACTCCTGCACTCCAAGAATCCTCCAAGGTACACAGACCTAATAGGGCCCTAATAGGCTTGGTTTACAAAGGAAGACCAATGAAATAGGTGCATAGATTGAAGGCAGGTCTTTGGATCACTTCAAGGTTGTCTGAGAACACCTAATCCACAATTGGATTACTCACTTTCTGTATATCTAACACTATATAAGCAAATTCCTATAATTCAGGACCAAATACATCATGATATTTGGCCTAGGGCTTGCAAGCATAAATCACTCTCTGCACTTTCTGTCCTACTACTTTTAGAATATTAAAATAAATTCCCAAGGCTTCCATATTCATTGGGTTTTGTGCAAAATGGATGGTATAGTCACGCTCTATAACTCCATTTTCCCAAAACCCTGTTGGAACTAGGGTTTCCTGGGATTTAGGAGGAAAAATGCTATAACTCTGCACACAGACCTCCAAATCACCTCAGACCAAGTGCATTCAAAGGTTAACTCGATAGAGTATCTTTCCCAATCATTTAACTTTTTCTCCCAATCCGTATAGTCTGTGTAAACTTGAAAAAATAGTGATTTTTAATGCAAAACAGGGGATTTTATTGATTTTTAATAAAACTCTTTACATCTATCAACCTGTTCTTTTGGGAAGGTTGATTAACACTTATATACTTGTGTTTCACCGAACAACTATCTAAGATTCAGTTGTAATTGGTTGAAACTTACATATTACAACTTTTAAGCACTTTTTTAAAGTTGCTTAGCAACTTTTTGTTATTTTTACTAATCTTGTATAAAAAGAAGTCCTAAGGACTCTAGATTATCCTAGGAGCTTATTTAAGGTATAATAACCTATTTCCTAACATATTCCTAATTAATCTAAGTAAATGTCCCATAGGTCTTAAGGACTCAAGGTTTATAGAATCACCAATGAGCCTTGGGCCTTTACAAATGGACTAATATCAACTTAATAACTACCTAACAACCTAAATGACTATGATCCCCATCATGATTCATTAAGTGGAGATGAGTATGAGTATGGTGCCATGTTCATGCAATGGAAGGCTTAATAAATGCCTTTACTGAAATACTGAGAATTATCTTGAATCAGTGATTTGTTTGAGTGAGGTCTCTGCACCACCATATCTACAAATAATGTAGTTTAGAATGAACATAACCACCTATTTTCTAGTGACTTTGATTAGCGGCATGGCTTTGACCCACTTCATGAAATACTCAGTGGTCGTAATGATGAACTTGTGTCCATTTGAAGAGTTGGGATATATTTGTCCAACCAAGTCAAAGGCCCATTGCTGAAATGGCCAATGTGTTATGAAAGGTATAAGTTCTCTGGCAGGAGCATGGATAAGGTTTCCATGTGTTTGGCATTGAAGACATGCTTTCAAAAACTAAATAGCATCTTTCTCCATCGTAGGCCAGTAATAGCCTACTCTAAGTAGTTTTTTGGCCAATTAAATGCCATTCGAGTGTGATCCACATACACCTTCATGGAATTATTTTAATGGTAGATCAGACTCTTCAAGTTCTAAATACCTAAGAAGTGTACCATCGAGACCTCATCGATATAGGTTGTTAGTTATGAGCATGTAACACAATGTTGTCCTAATTAGGGATCTTTTCTCATTTTTGGATAGATTGTTAGGGATGTTTTGGTCAGAAAGGTAAGCAATGATATTGGCATATAGAGATTGGTCTAGGGTATTCAAAGCACATATTACCTGGTATTCAGGGGTATCAAAGATAGGATAGGATAGTTCTTCCACCAAGAATTCATAGCAGAATTGATGTTCTTCTAGTTGTAACATTGATTCCAAGGTAGCCATAGTGTCTGCAACTTTGTTCTCTGATCTTGGTATCTGTTGAAAGGTTACAAAGACAAAGTAGTTCTTTAGGTCATCAACTAGTTGCTTGTAGGGTATCAACTTTTCATCCTTCATTTGATACTCCCCATTGACTTGATTGATAATTAGTTGGGAGTCACTATATATGTGTAACTCTATGATCTTCCATTTCATAGTGAGCTTAAGGTCATTTACCAATGCTTCATATTCTAAAATATTGTTTGTGTATGGAAACATCAATTTGTATGATTTGGGAATCTTGTAGCCTTGAGGAGTTATGAATAGGACCCCTACTCGAGAGCCCTGTTGAGTGAATGAACTATCAAAGTACATCTTCCATTGATATTTAGTGAGATGCATGATCATTTCATTAGGGAATTTGATGAGTAAGGGTTCATCATCCTAGAGTGGTGAATCAACCAATTGATCTGCAAGGACCTATTCTTTGATAGCTCTCCATTCTACATATTCAATGTCAAACTCACTTAGAGTCAGGACCCGTTTTGCCAAATGTCCTGTCAATGTTGTTCTGCTCAAAAGGTACTTTAGAGGATCAATCTTAGCAATGAGCTTTACTATATGAGAGAGCATGTAGTGCCTCAATTTTTGTGATGTGAAGATGACTGGTAAGCATTATTTTTCAATAATGCTATAATTGAGCTCATAAGTGACTAGTGTTCTACTAATATAGTAGATAGCTCTTTCTTTCTTGGTTTCATCCTCTTATGCCAGAAATACTCCTAGGGATGTAGTTGTAGCTGAAATGTATAGGATTAGGGGCTTTCCATGAATAGGTTCCATAAGAATAGGTGGAGTAGCCAGGTATCATTTCAATTCTGTGAAGTTTTCTTCACAATGTTCATCCCATTTGAAGGTAACCCCTTTATGTATTAACTTAGTAAAGGGTTGGGCCCTATCTGTAAGTTGGGACATGAATCTCCTAATGGACTGAAGTCTTCCTTGTAGTGTCCTCATTTGACTAATTTTTCATGGAGCAGCCATCTCGAGTATAGCTTTAACTTTAGCGGGGTCTACCTCAATTCCTTTCGCTGAAACAATGAATCCTAAGAGCTTCCCTGATTGGACCCCAAAGGAACATTTCTTTGGGTTGAGCCTAACTTGGAATTGTTCCATCCAATTCAATATCTTTCTTAGGTCAAAAATGTGAGTACCTCTTTCTTTAGATTTAGTCAATATTTCATCTACATATTCCTCCATGTTCTTGAGCATCGTGTCATGGAATATTGTTGTCATGGCTCTTTGATATGTTGCGCTGAAATTCTTTAACCCAAAAGGCATGGCATTCCAGCATAAGGTGCCCCATGCACATGTAAATGTAGTTTTCTCTTGATCCTTAAGGGCAATATTGATTTGATTATAGCCCAAGAATCCATCCATTAATGAATACATCTGGTAACCTACTGTAAGATCTATGATCATGTCTATGTTTGGTAGAGGGAAGTCATCCTTCAGACATGCTTTGTTTAGGTCTCTAAAGTCTGTATAGATCCTTATAGATTTATCAGTTTTAGACATGGGGACCACATTGGAAATCCATCCTCCATATGCAATGACTCTAATAAATCCTAGTTTTAACAACTTTTCTAGCTCTATTTTTACCAATAGTACAACATCAGGATGCATCTTTCTAAGTTTTTGTTTTACGGGCTTGATCTTGGGAGCTATAGAAAAGTGGTGCATGATTAGATTAGGATCTAGCCCTAGCATATATGTATAAGACCATGAAAAGTTAATCTTCTTCTCCTTTAGGAACTCTATTAACTATGTCTTCTCCTCTTCTGATAAGGATTATGCAAGGTGGACTATTTGAGGGTTGTCAATAGTGCCCAAATTTACTGGCTATGTTGCTTCAGTTAGTACTAAAGATCTTTCCTTAAACTGTTCAGGGAGGATATCAAGAGTCTCATCCTTTGGTGCCTCAGAGAGGTTTTCACCATTAGATACGTCTTTTTTCTTTACTATTTTGGGATCTGGTACTGCCACAGAGTGATTTTTAGCATTAGTCCACTTTTTCTTCTTATTTTTTAGTTTTTGACTAAGAAACTTGATATCCTCCTTGACATGTTCTCGCTCCTTTCTTTGGTAGAAGAAGGGTAAGGTTCAAAATAATTGAGATAACAAGATAGGGTGTGGTCATTGGGAAAGTTGAGGATAGGAGTAGGATCTATTTCAATCCAATTAATTAGGTTGGCAAGTACCAATGTTATGGAGGTAGTCTCTAGGAAGGACAACATCATGTTAGCATCAAGACCATTAACCGACATGACACAATATATTAAGTTAATTTCTTTGATATTTAGATCAATAAGAGTGAGATCATCATTAAAAGGATCATTATTAGTCATATGCAGATCAAACTCTAGCAACTTGTCAGTAGAAATATCATCATCATCTCTCTGTAAGAGGAGTCTTCTTGCTTATAGCCTATGAAATTCTTCTAGACTTATGTATTCACCAGTGACTTCATCAATGATCGGGGAAGGAACTCTTCTTCTACTACAGGAGGATTAGTATCATTGTGAGGAGTGTCAGATCATTTACTAGGAGCTAAGGGAGCTACAAAAATGTGAATTTTATCTATTCCAATATCTTCAGAGGCAACAGATAGCCGATCCCATTCATAATCATGAGAGCTCATTATTTCATCATCAGATCTATTTAAGTATTTTGTAATGGTTATCTAATGTACCCGGTTAGCCATCTGTAGATCAAAGTGTGGTAGATCTAGGACATGTGAAATTGTGACCAATTTCCCCTAATTAGGATGTAAATCCTATTGAGTAATTGTTGTTATGGTGTCTCCTACCTCTTGAATGGGAGGTTGTACTAGCAAAGGAGTGTGAAGATCTTGTATTACCTCAAAGCTAGGTACATATCATTCTCCTTGATATTCAAGATTCTCTATATGAACATATAATAATCTTTCATAAGGCCATGGTTCTAGTACTATCTCATCTATTTCATCGCTCCCTTTTTTAGAGATCGGGCTGTCTTTCAAAGTAGGTTTGTCAGATTGAGTATTAGAACCAAGTCCTATTTTATCTCTGGTGTTCCAAAACTCCATGGGTATGGGTTCTATAAGCCCTCGACCTCTGTTGTTTAGAGCTCCCTTTGCTTTGTAACCCATTTGTGTGAGATCCCTTTCCATACTGTTTTGGGGATATCTTCACATGTTTGACCTTAGATTCCACTGGCTCTCCTTTGTAAAGCCAATCCAAGACTGCCTTTTCTTTTGTGTTATCTAAAGAAGAATTGGATGCCTTTATCATGCCAATTGCTTTGTGTACTTCTGGCTCCTTAGATGCTATAGGTGTGAATTTTGATGAAGGTTTTCCATAGGATCTTGGAGACACTAGAAGTTCTATTAGTGAGGGAGTCAGGTCTAGCTTGTACTCTCCCATACTTGTTTCTTCAAGTTTCAAGGTTTTGTTAAAAATCTTCATAACCATGTCCTTGGTAGTTTTAGGAGAATTTGCATCCATAGCCTCTTTGTTGTGTGGGATCATGCTACCTACTTTGATATTGTTGCAAGTGTAGTTAGGGTCTGTAGGTATCATCACTTCTACCCCATTCTATGGGAATTTTATACATTGATGGTAAGTGGATTGTACAGCTTGCATCTCATGAATCCATGGTCTCCCTAGTAGGATATTGTAGGCCAATGGTAGATCTAGAACTTGACATATGATGTTCCTATCAATTGGTACTACTCTAATAGGTAGAACAATAAGACCTCTGGATGATCTTTCTTCCTCATCATAACCTTTGATGGTTATCTTGCTTCTAGAGTCAATTGTTTGTTCTGAGAGACCTAGTCTCTTGATTAGATCCAGTGTACAGATATTCAATCCTGCACCCCCATCTATCAACACACATCTAACATGGGATTTATGAATAAGGACTTCAATATGGAGGGGTTGATTATGTGGATGTGTCAATGAATTATCATCCTCTTTAGAAAAGGAGAGGTAGTGTGGCACTGAGATGTGATTGACCATCACTTGGAACTTGTCTATATCGATATTCTTTGGAACATTAGCAGCATGTAGAGATTTTTCTAGGATTTCCCTATGCACTATAGATATCTTGAGCAACTCAAAAATGGAAATTTTGGTAGAGGTCCATTGCAATTGGTATACCAAGTCATATTTTGCTCCAAGAATAGTAACCACATGTTTTTATGCTCATTTAGGAATTGTTACAATAGGAACCTTGGATGTTGATGTCAGTTTTTGAGGTCCTTTGATTGTAACCTATGCTTAGCTTCATGTCACAACATTGGTTTGGAAAGAGGCATTATTAAATCCCTTGATTGTGATCACATTCATGGATTCAATTTTAATGTCGAGCATATTGGTCACATTGTCATTATTGGAATAGGTGTAGTTTACCTCATTACTATTCCCTTTAGATGTTTCTCCTTGATTATAATTAGGAAAGGGTTGGTTGAATGCTATATGATCCTCATTAGTAGTGTGTCCATCTACTTTGATCTTACCTCCTTCAATAAGGTCTTGGATGACATGTTTAAGCTTGAGGGAATTATTAGTCTTGTGTCCCTTTTTTTTGTTAAAGACACAGTAAGAGTTATCATCCCACCACCTAGGTTTGACCATTGGTTCCCATGGTTTGGAATATGGGATTGTAAGAACATTGTTATCCAATAGTGTTTTCAGAACACTCTCAAGAGGCTCTCCCAAAGGAGTGAAAGTTATTTGGGTTTTTGATGTCCATGTCTGACCCTTGCTATTATCATTGTTTGCTTTGGGTACGGGAGTTGTTACCTTAGCATCCTTGCTTGCTTGCATGCCATTAGTTAAGTTGAATACCTTGGGTTTAGGATTAATGTGAGAGGTGTCAGCTACTCTATCATTAACAACATTTTTGTTTTGTTTTCACCATTTAGGCTTGGAGTTGGAGTTGTTGGTCTTGTTTTCATTTTGAAGGGTAATCTCTCCTCTTTTGACCATGATTTCCTCAATACAAAGGTCATTTTTAATCATTCTATCAAAGCTTGGAGAGTCTTGCATTTGCAATGCATAGTTTAATGCAGGCACTAGATTATTAATGAATATCTCCATCTTCTCTATTTTGAGAATGGCCCTTGAATATTGTGCAAAAATCTTCCTCCATATTTGTAGGAAGTGTGTAAATGATTCTCTAGTTAACTATTTGGTGTTACATAGGTCCATCATAGTTACATCATGTTGGATGTTGTAGGACTAATGTTGAATGAACCATTGGATCAACTCCTTAAATGTCTTGACCTTAGGGTTTAGTTTTGAGAACCACTCCATGGCATTACCTCCTAGACTTCCTAGAAATAGTCACACGAGGTATGCAGGTCCGTGCATGTATTCTATGCTAAGAGCACACAATTATCTCACATGGTCATGTGGGTTAGTTTCTCCCATGTACTTGTCATACTTTGGCCTTGCCACATTAGGGAGAAACGAGACCATAGTGATACTCTTGTCAAAAATAAATGGACAAATGGTGTCTAAAGAGTATTTTTTTTAGGTTTCTCCTTCTCCTATTTGAGATTTGTGAGTTCTGTTTGCATTAAATTGAGTTGTTTGGTGGGAATGGATATTAGATTTGGTACCTCCTTTTCTTTGAGTTTCTCCACATGATAATACTTAGGAAATTTGACACTCATAGAAGCTAAATGGAGGAGGTACTTTTCTTTACCCTCATCAATCATTCTTTCCATTATCTAGTGGAACCTCTTGCTTTGTTTGAGTTGTTCATATTCATCTTTAGTGATTTCACCCTCACTACCGGATTCAAACAAAGGACATTGAAACTTGGGTTCTTCTTCTTCATCAGTAACTTTGGGATTTTGGTGTTTTCCATTGTTATAGTCCTCAAAAGCCTCAATCCATCTGCGAGTGTCTCTATCCATTTGAGGGGTATCTAGATTGAGAAGGGAACTATGAGAAGTTTCTCCTTGAAAGTGTGGTGTTTTAGGAGGCACTTTCAAGCTCTTAGATGTGTACTTGTTGCATCTTGTGTTAACCATGAAGTTGTTTCTCAACTTTGTCAATGTTTCCCAATAGTGCAAGTGAGAGTTTCAGATTGTTCAAGTGGGCGTGTCTAGGTAAAAGTAACTATTTGTTGTTGGTGGATGTAAATGATTCCAGCGTTAGAGGGTTAGAATGCCCTGATAGTGAGCTGGGAATGAAGTTGTTGGTAGAAAGTGGGTAGACCACATGTACTGAACTAATCATGAAAGACTAACTAAGCATGCAAGGTATGTATTTTGAAAGAGTTTTGAAATTTTTAACAGGGAGACCATAAGAGACAATAGGAACCAGCTAAAGAGATAAAAGGTTATCCTAATCAACTGAGACTTTCTAGGAGAAATGTCTACAATTACCCTCTGTCTTGAAAGTGAGCCCCCATATGCGAGCCTCTGATGACACCAAATGCAATCCTAGAATCTGGATGCGACTATGTGTTGACCAAATGCGAGCCAGTATACAGGATGCGATCCTAAATACCAAATGCAACTTGGAAAATCTGGGATGTGATCTTATGATGTCTTTGTCAATTTTGGCCAGTTCTAAAAAGTTCATTTTTGAAGTGCGTGAAGTTGCTTGTTTCCATATTGCTTTAGGAGGTGTCGTAATGTGTGAAAAACACTTGTGCTCTAGGGTTTGAAACTTGTTGATTGTTTTGAGGAGCTTTATCTTTTTAATGATCTTTTGAACACATCAAACAATTTTCCATTGCTAGGAGGGTGAAACAAACACTCATCTTTCCCTATTCTCTAGGTGGAGGATGAAAATATTTTCTCATTGACTTAGGTACACACTCAAATGCTAATCAGAATACAACCATCACTAAGCATTCAATGGCTCTAGTCATGATGCTATATTAGCCAACTCCAAATGCAAGTGAGGGCACAATATGACAAGTGTCTTGGGGAAATTAATTTTTTCCTTGCACAAAGATTATAACCTTTTCAAGAATGAATCAGGAATTATTTCAGTTGAAATTATTATAGATTATTGGGCAATCCGTTTGAAACCATCCCCCATATAATTTCACAAGGAAAAATTTAGGCATATAGCCCTATGAGTACCCGAATATATGTAGCCTCGCAAGCAAGATTCAAGTGGCTCCTTTCTAATATGCCTAGATATGTTCAAGGAATGATGTCAAAATTCCATGAAAAAAACTAGCTTTGTCTTCCGAGGCTTTAGCCTATGAGGAAGCAACTATTTATAGTGAGTTGGAAGGGTTGGCATAAAACCTGTCCTCACTTGGGTCATTCCTGGGAGATTTTTTCCTCAATCAGTAGGCCCTCTACTGTTTAAATATAAGTACCAAGGATTGGTGAGCTTTGGATGTCTGGATTTATAATTCTCCCAAAGAAGAAGAGCATACTCTCCTAATCTAATCCATTTTCTCCCAAAAGACGTAAAGCAAAGTTCATTCCTTAAAGCTATGTTGAGCTCAATTTAGTTTGTTCCCATCTTTAAGAAAAATAGGATTGCTTGAAAAGGAAATTTTGCCTTGTTCAGTTAGCCACAAAATTTAGTGAGTTGCTTGTCCAATTACTGAGCCAAATTGAATTAAATGATTGAACTTGTTCTTTGATCCCACATATTTAGTGCTTTGATTGTCCACTTTCTAATTTCCAAAAGAAATTATACGATGTAGTTGTTCATTGAACCACAAGATTTTAGTGATTTGTGTTTGTTTATTTACTGATCCAAAAAGAATTAGATTATGTATTTTCTTGTACAGTTAACTCCAAATTCCGTTCGACCCATAAACTGATGTGGGAGTTTTTGATTTTCCTTATAAGGAAAATGGCATAATACTCTAGTTAGTTTAGTGATAGATTGGAATATGTATCTTAAATTTTGAAAGCAAGTAAATAGAAGTCAATATGGGGGTTGCATAAGCTAAAAAACCAAATTAGTATCCATTTATGTTAACTCCCATAAAAACCCTCAAGAACAACCTGCAAACACTTGTTAGGCTGCAAGACATAAAAAACACAACTTGTCAAAATGTTAGAGTTAGGCAAACAAAGTGTGTAAAATTTCTAACCATATGCAAGCCTAAAAAATCACTGAATGCGATACAACATACTATATGTGAGCTTTCTTACCAAATGCAACAGTATGCTCCCCAGATATGAGCTTGAACTGAAAATGATCTAGGAAATCCCAGATGTGAGCCTCGTTTACCGCAGTGCAATGGCATATCCCGTATGTGATCTAGAATGGTAAATAACGAGCCTGTAATAGGATTCTGGGAATGCAAATAGTGAAAAAGTAATTTAAAATGAGGCCAAGATGGAAATCAATCCCCACAGTGGGTGTTATAAATGTGTGTGTATATTTGTGCACCTGTTATCTGCAACACAACACTTCAATAAGTCATTATGTTAGTGAAAAACAAGGGTTAATGAACATATAAACCATAACTTTGACTTATTGCTTTCTAACTAGGATGAGTGTAGGAAATAACATAAAAGCCCTCAGATTTATGCTAAATACCAGTGGCATAAAAAACCTAGCATGAAAGATTTAGTTTAAAACACGCTAATATTCAATGAGGAATGGATATTAATCTAAAAATGGACATTCTAACAATGCATAAGCATAAACTATGAAATGAAATATGAATTTTAATCTTTTCCAACAGCATAACAATGCATTTACAATATGAGATGAAGGCTTATTTGTGCTCAAAAATGCCTACTATTTATATATATATATATATATATATATATAGAGAGAGAGAGAGAGAGAGAGAGAGAGAGAGAGAGAGAGAGAGAGGGCTCATTAATTAGTTGAGGGACTCATTAATAGTGGTGTAAGAGCCATTAATTCCTTGGGCATTAATGAGACATGGAGGAGACATGGGCTTAACGCATCTTCATTAATGAGGCATTAATGAAAGCCTTAAAGAATCATGGGGAGTGTGTAAGACTCAACTTGGCAAGTTGGTCCCTTAGGAAAGTCTTGCTTGAGAAAGTGGACTTTCTCAAGTGGGTTGATTTGTTAATCATTCCCTAATTAAATGTGACAACATTAGGAGGTGGGTTAGGGTAGAATTAGAATTAGGATTAGATTAGCAAGGGTGAATGGGTTGAAATGGGTTAGAACCCAGGGTAGAAGTGGTTGAGATAGGTTAGGTTGGGGTTTAAGGGAATATTAACTAAATGAATTAAACATATTTAATTCTTTTTAAAATATAGGAATTAATTATTTAAGCATTTTATTGCTTTTTAATAATTAGGGGACTATAGCCATTTTAATTAAATTAAATAGGCTAGGGGAATGGGTTTATTGCAAGTGGATATTTGATTTAGGGATTTATTTGATTCCTTTATAATTAAATATTATAGCCATATTTTATTTTGAATTGATTTAAATGGTTTGAATTGATTTAAATTGTCTGGCTATAATAGTTAATATAATTTAGTGATAAAAATTACCTAGGACATTAAATTGATTTGAAGAATTATGCCAAGTAGTAATAGAGTCATTTGGACATAATCAAGGGTATGATCACACTTAGGGTAAATAGGGTCCATAGTCAGAGTAGACCAAATTTAGGTGGTTACATTTGCCCCTCTTTGAATTGATGTGCGAGTAGCGCATTGATTCAAAGAAAGTTTTTTATTTGACTTCAGAAAGATTGAGAATTCCATTCTTGGTTGTCGAACAAAATTTTGATGAGATCAGTCTTGCACTTGATCAAACAAAACTAATAGAATTGATTTTGAACTTGGTTGTCCTCCAAAAAAATCAATAAAAGATTTTAAAGATACCAATCCTGAACTTGGTTGTCGTCCAAAGATTGGTAATACTGATTTTGAACTTGGTTGTCGTCCAAAAAGTTAGTATGAAGATGCTAGGAGCTTAATAAGAATATTTTAAAATGAGGAAACACAAGATTTCTAGCTCATGAGAACCAAAGCTTTCTAGCCCACAGTTTTGACTTTAGTCAAGGAAATTGTTATGCCCCTAGTTTGTTTGATAATGAAGTCATTTTAATGTAGTTTTGAGAAAAAAATTAATTGATGATAGTGCAAAAAATTTAACTGATGATAGTGTGATCATGCCCCATTGGGAATGAAATCAAAGGAAAAGAATAAGTCCCTCAGTTGAAAGAATGTATCACTTGCAGGAAGCAGTTAGGATAAGAAAGAATGGAGTAGAATAAGTGGGAAAAGAAGGTGTATTTAAAAATAAACACACGATTATCAAGTTAATTACATGAAAAAGTGAGTGGTGAGATTGATAAAATTATGTCAGACCAAGATTTATGATAAAATGTGCAATTTTGACCGATGTTTGGAACAAATGAAGCAAATCTGTAGTTTTGGAAATTGTCATAAAAATGGTACTGTACTACTGAAAACATTGTAGGCACCTTTGATTTTGTTCCTGATTGATAAAAAAGAGAACATAAATATAATTGTAAATGTCTGGGAGGAGTTTTAGAATTCTTAAATTGCTTAAAAAAATAATTTAAGCCTCAAAATTTACCATTTCACTATTCATTTTCACTTTCCTCCATAGTAATTTAGAGAGCTCTACAGAGAAGTTGGTAGTCCTTGTGAGGAAGCATCATTTTGAGATGAGCCATCGACATCAACACCTAGCTGACTACCCACCACTGGTAAGTGCTTGACAAACTACCCTATGATTTTTGAAAATTTCAAATTTATGGATTTTTGTAGCTTTTATAGCCCTTTTCATTTTGAATCGCATCCGGGATTCCAGATCGCAACCTACAAATCTTGTATCACATATGGTATTTCCCAGATTGTATCTGGTTTTTCCAGATTCCTGCGTCACATCCAGGATACCTTGGATCACATCTATTTTGGTTGTTTTTGTCTTTCTTTTAGGTGAAATTCATCAGTATGTCACACCCTATGTAGTTAGGCTCATACCCGGCATTTAGGGTCACATCCCATATTTTGGGGATCGCATCCTATAAAGTCAATCAATCCTATATTTCTAGGGTCACATCTGGTAAAATGAATCACACCCTTCTATTTTAGAATTGCATCTAGTTAGGAGACTTAGAATTTTAATTTGTTTGACCTGTTTGCATGTTGTGAACCTTGAATTACTTAGCTGATGAGGAACTTGCCCCTTTTTTGTAGATAGGGTACTGATATTTTATCATTTTTGTCCAAAATAGACCCAGTTTGAGGTAGTCGCATTTCACGACACTTACCCTGGTTGTGTGCTGGCATTGTTTGGACTATTATTTGATGATGAGTAGACTACTATGATTCGATGTGAATTACATTCTTTGATGGGTGTACTCGAGATCGGGGTAAACTATGGTTTATTGACTACTCTTACTGAGAGATGGCACTCAGAGCACAACACCTTTCATTTCTTGATCGGTGAGATCACAATGACTCGTAAGGATGTTTGGCTAATACTACATGTTTTGATGGTCAAGTATGAGGTATTCTTTGAGTCGAGAGCTAGTGTGTTCATTGGTGCCACACATAGAAATTTCCAGGATGACATTATTAACTATAGATATCTGACTTGGGACTACATGGTTGATCATTACGATCGATTATCTGTGTATTTAGTAAGTTTGGTAGGTAGCATACTGATGCCAAATAGGGGTCAGCATGGATTTATGGTTAGTTGGGTCAGTATGATAGAGCAGATGGTTACTCACCGATAGAGATTTTCATGGGGTAGCTGGATCTTAGCCCACATGTACAAAGAGCTACATGAGATAGTATACCACTATATACAGATCATGACTATTGGGATCCTTATTCTCCAGATCTGGGCTTGGGAGCACATCCCCATGACATGGCATAGACAGAGGGAACCAGAGAAGCCCTATGTTTATATGTATATAGGTCTTCTTCAGCAGCCTTATCTGGGCAAGGTTGAGTATTGGCACTGTTTTTTTGATGATATGACTGAGGTCATTTGTCGGTCATATTTATATTGCAAGGTGTGGACCTTAGATGCACAGTAGTTTCCTTACTTATGTTAGAGCCGATATCTCATAGGAAGGACTAGATATGTTGTGGAGCTATTCATGATCTTTAGAGTGCTGAGACAGTACAATTGTTAGTAGGGTAGGATGGAGGATATTACTGTATATGCCTAGACCAGAGATGAAACATCATTATGGGGTGCACATTTAGAGTATGAGATGACACACCAAGAGATCTAGGATACGGTCAGAGTAGACTGGGATCTCCGTCCTAATGTACCTGATGCAGGTGTGTCTAATGGATATGTTGTTGAGATGCTTTAGTACCCCTTTCCTCAGTTCACTATTCCAGAGGAGATCATTCCTCACATAGAGGAGCCCTTAGATTATGATCCTGATGATCAACCGGCTAGGGGTAGGGGAGGTGGGCAGAGAGATAGGGATCCTAACAGGTATGGAGGTTGTGATGGTGGCAGGGATGGTAGAGATGGCAGGCATCCTCCTGCTGATGATCATGATGAATATGATAGGGGTGGTGGTGGTGAGGCTATTGATATAGGTCAAGCCAGTGGAAGTGGGTAGGGTAGGCTCTAGAGGTTTAGATTTGTGGCTCCTTGGAGAGATACTGGTCCATTTCTTACAAGAGAGTAGCAGCGACAGAGGCAGCATGGGTCATAGGATAGACCACTAGACAGAGGAAAGGACACGTCCCAGGAGTAGGATATATGTAGAGACAAAGATCCTCTATCTATATTTTAGAAGGAGAGAGGGAAGCTCTGAGCTAGGATTACAGTGTTGGAGGCTTGAGTTACTACTTTAGATGCCTTACTTGCAGACATGGATATACAACTGGAGAGACTGAGAGAAAACATGGATAGATAGGGTGAGATGCTCAGAGCTAAGAGGGATGTACATGCCCGAACAATGGTTCATCAAGGGCAGAGGGCCACATATTACTATGCCCTATATCATGCAGTAATTCCTG